>OZ010603.1:63580064-63614748 GCA_963932145.1 Acanthosepion lycidas | reverse complement strand
GACAACAGTCCAAATAATGTAAATAATTAGAATGCCTCATCTGAGAAATATAGACTGATACTGAAGTAGACCGTAGTGTACAACATCTGAAACATTGTGAATATGACAATAAAGATGAGGACAACAGTCCAAACAATGTAAATAATTAGAATGCCTCATCTGAGAAATATAGACTGATACTGAAGTAGACCGTAGTGTACAACATCTGAAACATTGTGAATATGACAATAAAGATGAGGACAACAGTCCAAACAATGTAAATAATTACAATGCCTCATCTGAGAAATATAGACTGATACTGAAGTAGACCGTAGTGTACAACATCTGAAACATTGGGAATATGACAATAAAGATGAGGACAACAGTCCAAATAATGTAAATAATTACAATGCCTCATCTGAGAAATATAGACTGATACTGAAGTAGACCGTAGTGTACAACATCTGAAACATTGTGAATATGACAATAAAGATGAGGACAACAGTCCAAACAATGTAAATAATTACAATGCCTCATCTGAGAAATATAGACTGATACTGAAGTAGACCGTAGTGTACAACATCTGAAACATTGTGAATATGACAATAAAGATGAGGACAACAGTCCAAATAATGTAAATAATTACAATGCCTCATCTGAGAAATATAGACTGATACTGAAGTAGACCGTAGTGTACAACATCTGAAACATTGTGAATATGACAATAAAGATGAGGACAACAGTCCAAACAATGTAAATAATTACAATGCCTCATCTGAGAAATATAGACTGATACTGAAGTAGACCGTAGTGTACAACATCTGAAACATTGGGAATATGACAATAAAGATGAGGACAACAGTCCAAATAATGTAAATAATTAGAATGCCTCATCTGAGAAATATAGACTGATACTGAAGTAGACCGTAGTGTACAACATCTGAAACATTGTGAATATGACAATAAAGATGAGGACAACAGTCCAAATAATGTAAATAATTACAATGCCTCATCTGAGAAATATAGACTGATACTGAAGTAGACCGTAGTGTACAACATCTGAAACATTGTGAATATGACAATAAAGATGAGGACAACAGTCCAAACAATGTAAATAATTACAATGCCTCATCTGAGAAATATAGACTGATACTGAAGTAGACCGTAGTGTACAACATCTGAAACATTGGGAATATGACAATAAAGATGAGGACAACAGTCCAAATAATGTAAATAATTAGAATGCCTCATCTGAGAAATATAGACTGATACTGAAGTAGACCGTAGTGTACAACATCTGAAACATTGTGAATATGACAATAAAGATGAGGACAACAGTCCAAATAATGTAAATAATTAGAATGCCTCATCTGAGAAATATAGACTGATACTGAAGTAGACCGTAGTGTACAACATCTGAAACATTGTGAATATGACAATAAAGATGAGGACAACAGTCCAAACAATGTAAATAATTAGAATGCCTCATCTGAGAAATATAGACTGATACTGAAGTAGACCGTAGTGTACAACATCTGAAACATTGTGAATATGACAATAAAGATGAGGACAACAGTCCAAACAATGTAAATAATTACAATGCCTCATCTGAGAAATATAGACTGATACTGAAGTAGACCGTAGTGTACAACATCTGAAACATTGGGAATATGACAATAAAGATGAGGACAACAGTCCAAATAATGTAAATAATTACAATGCCTCATCTGAGAAATATAGACTGATACTGAAGTAGACCGTAGTGTACAACATCTGAAACATTGGGAATATGACAATAAAGATGAGGACAACAGTCCAAATAATGTAAATAATTACAATGCCTCATCTGAGAAATATAGACTGATACTGAAGTAGACCGTAGTGTACAACATCTGAAACATTGTGAATATGACAATAAAGATGAGGACAACAGTCCAAACAATGTAAATAATTACAATGCCTCATCTGAGAAATATAGACTGATACTGAAGTAGACCGTAGTGTACAACATCTGAAACATTGGGAATATGACAATAAAGATGAGGACAACAGTCCAAATAATGTAAATAATTAGAATGCCTCATCTGAGAAATATAGACTGATACTGAAGTAGACCGTAGTGTACAACATCTGAAACATTGTGAATATGACAATAAAGATGAGGACAACAGTCCAAATAATGTAAATAATTAGAATGCCTCATCTGAGAAATATAGACTGATACTGAAGTAGACCGTAGTGTACAACATCTGAAACATTGTGAATATGACAATAAAGATGAGGACAACAGTCCAAACAATGTAAATAATTAGAATGCCTCATCTGAGAAATATAGACTGATACTGAAGTAGACCGTAGTGTACAACATCTGAAACATTGTGAATATGACAATAAAGATGAGGACAACAGTCCAAACAATGTAAATAATTACAATGCCTCATCTGAGAAATATAGACTGATACTGAAGTAGACCGTAGTGTACAACATCTGAAACATTGGGAATATGACAATAAAGATGAGGACAACAGTCCAAATAATGTAAATAATTACAATGCCTCATCTGAGAAATATAGACTGATACTGAAGTAGACCGTAGTGTACAACATCTGAAACATTGTGAATATGACAATAAAGATGAGGACAACAGTCCAAATAATGTAAATAATTACAATGCCTCATCTGAGAAATATAGACTGATACTGAAGTAGACCGTAGTGTACAACATCTGAAACATTGTGAATATGACAATAAAGATGAGGACAACAGTCCAAACAATGTAAATAATTACAATGCCTCATCTGAGAAATATAGACTGATACTGAAGTAGACCGTAGTGTACAACATCTGAAACATTGGGAATATGACAATAAAGATGAGGACAACAGTCCAAATAATGTAAATAATTAGAATGCCTCATCTGAGAAATATAGACTGATACTGAAGTAGACCGTAGTGTACAACATCTGAAACATTGTGAATATGACAATAAAGATGAGGACAACAGTCCAAATAATGTAAATAATTAGAATGCCTCATCTGAGAAATATAGACTGATACTGAAGTAGACCGTAGTGTACAACATCTGAAACATTGTGAATATGACAATAAAGATGAGGACAACAGTCCAAACAATGTAAATAATTAGAATGCCTCATCTGAGAAATATAGACTGATACTGAAGTAGACCGTAGTGTACAACATCTGAAACATTGTGAATATGACAATAAAGATGAGGACAACAGTCCAAACAATGTAAATAATTACAATGCCTCATCTGAGAAATATAGACTGATACTGAAGTAGACCGTAGTGTACAACATCTGAAACATTGGGAATATGACAATAAAGATGAGGACAACAGTCCAAATAATGTAAATAATTACAATGCCTCATCTGAGAAATATAGACTGATACTGAAGTAGACCGTAGTGTACAACATCTGAAACATTGTGAATATGACAATAAAGATGAGGACAACAGTCCAAATAATGTAAATAATTAGAATGCCTCATCTGAGAAATATAGACTGATACTGAAGTAGACCGTAGTGTACAACATCTGAAACATTGTGAATATGACAATAAAGATGAGGACAACAGTCCAAACAATGTAAATAATTAGAATGCCTCATCTGAGAAATATAGACTGATACTGAAGTAGACCGTAGTGTACAACATCTGAAACATTGTGAATATGACAATAAAGATGAGGACAACAGTCCAAACAATGTAAATAATTACAATGCCTCATCTGAGAAATATAGACTGATACTGAAGTAGACCGTAGTGTACAACATCTGAAACATTGGGAATATGACAATAAAGATGAGGACAACAGTCCAAATAATGTAAATAATTACAATGCCTCATCTGAGAAATATAGACTGATACTGAAGTAGACCGTAGTGTACAACATCTGAAACATTGTGAATATGACAATAAAGATGAGGACAACAGTCCAAACAATGTAAATAATTACAATGCCTCATCTGAGAAATATAGACTGATACTGAAGTAGACCGTAGTGTACAACATCTGAAACATTGTGAATATGACAATAAAGATGAGGACAACAGTCCAAATAATGTAAATAATTACAATGCCTCATCTGAGAAATATAGACTGATACTGAAGTAGACCGTAGTGTACAACATCTGAAACATTGTGAATATGACAATAAAGATGAGGACAACAGTCCAAATAATGTAAATAATTACAATGCCTCATCTGAGAAATATAGACTGATACTGAAGTAGACCGTAGTGTACAACATCTGAAACATTGTGAATATGACAATAAAGATGAGGACAACAGTCCAAACAATGTAAATAATTAGAATGCCTCATCTGAGAAATATAGACTGATACTGAAGTAGACCGTAGTGTACAACATCTGAAACATTGTGAATATGACAATAAAGATGAGGACAACAGTCCAAATAATGTAAATAATTACAATGCCTCATCTGAGAAATATAGACTGATACTGAAGTAGACCGTAGTGTACAACATCTGAAACATTGTGAATATGACAATAAAGATGAGGACAACAGTCCAAACAATGTAAATAATTAGAATGCCTCATCTGAGAAATATAGACTGATACTGAAGTAGACCGTAGTGTACAACATCTGAAACATTGTGAATATGACAATAAAGATGAGGACAACAGTCCAAATAATGTAAATAATTACAATGCCTCATCTGAGAAATATAGACTGATACTGAAGTAGACCGTAGTGTACAACATCTGAAACATTGTGAATATGACAATAAAGATGAGGACAACAGTCCAAACAATGTAAATAATTAGAATGCCTCATCTGAGAAATATAGACTGATACTGAAGTAGACCGTAGTGTACAACATCTGAAACATTGTGAATATGACAATAAAGATGAGGACAACAGTCCAAATAATATAAATAATTACAATGCCTCATCTGAGAAATATAGACTGATACTGAAGTAGACCGTAGTGTACAACATCTGAAACATTGGGAATATGACAATAAAGATGAGGACAACAGTCCAAACAATGTAAATAATTACAATGCCTCATCTGAGAAATATAGACTGATACTGAAGTAGACCGTAGTGTACAACATCTGAAACATTGGGAATATGACAATAAAGATGAGGACAACAGTCCAAACAATGTAAATAATTACAATGCCTCATCTGAGAAATATAGACTGATACTGAAGTAGACCGTAGTGTACAACATCTGAAACATTGTGAATATGACAATAAAGATGAGGACAACAGTCCAAACAATGTAAATAATTAGAATGCCTCATCTGAGAAATATAGACTGATACTGAAGTAGACCGTAGTGTACAACATCTGAAACATTGTGAATATGACAATAAAGATGAGGACAACAGTCCAAATAATGTAAATAATTACAATGCCTCATCTGAGAAATATAGACTGATACTGAAGTAGACCGTAGTGTAGAACATCTGAAACATTGGGAATATGACAATAAAGATGAGGACAACAGTCCAAACAATGTAAATAATTAGAATGCCTCATCTGAGAAATATAGACTGATACTGAAGTAGACCGTAGTGTACAACATCTGAAACATTGTGAATATGACAATAAAGATGAGGACAACAGTCCAAACAATGTAAATAATTAGAATGCCTCATCTGAGAAATATAGACTGATACTGAAGTAGACCGTAGTGTACAACATCTGAAACATTGGGAATATGACAATAAAGATGAGGACAACAGTCCAAACAATGTAAATAATTAGAATGCCTCATCTGAGAAATATAGACTGATACTGAAGTAGACCGTAGTGTACAACATCTGAAACATTGTGAATATGACAATAAAGATGAGGACAACAGTCCAAACAATGTAAATAATTAGAATGCCTCATCTGAGAAATATAGACTGATACTGAAGTAGACCGTAGTGTACAACATCTGAAACATTGGGAATATGACAATAAAGATGAGGACAACAGTCCAAATAATGTAAATAATTACAATGCCTCATCTGAGAAATATAGACTGATACTGAAGTAGACCGTAGTGTACAACATCTGAAACATTGGGAATATGACAATAAAGATGAGGACAACAGTCCAAACAATGTAAATAATTAGAATGCCTCATCTGAGAAATATAGACTGATACTGAAGTAGACCGTAGTGTACAACATCTGAAACATTGGGAATATGACAATAAAGATGAGGACAACAGTCCAAACAATGTAAATAATTACAATGCCTCATCTGAGAAATATAGACTGATACTGAAGTAGACCGTAGTGTACAACATCTGAAACATTGTGAATATGACAATAAAGATGAGGACAACAGTCCAAACAATGTAAATAATTACAATGCCTCATCTGAGAAATATAGACTGATACTGAAGTAGACCGTAGTGTAGAACATCTGAAACATTGGGAATATGACAATAAAGATGAGGACAACAGTCCAAACAATGTAAATAATTAGAATGCCTCATCTGAGAAATATAGACTGATACTGAAGTAGACCGTAGTGTACAACATCTGAAACATTGGGAATATGACAATAAAGATGAGGACAACAGTCCAAACAATGTAAATAATTAGAATGCCTCATCTGAGAAATATAGACTGATACTGAAGTAGACCGTAGTGTACAACATCTGAAACATTGGGAATATGACAATAAAGATGAGGACAACAGTCCAAACAATGTAAATAATTAGAATGCCTCATCTGAGAAATATAGACTGATACTGAAGTAGACCGTAGTGTACAACATCTGAAACATTGGGAATATGACAATAAAGATGAGGACAACAGTCCAAATAATGTAAATAATTACAATGCCTCATCTGAGAAATATAGACTGATACTGAAGTAGACCGTAGTGTACAACATCTGAAACATTGTGAATATGACAATAAAGATGAGGACAACAGTCCAAACAATGTAAATAATTACAATGCCTCATCTGAGAAATATAGACTGATACTGAAGTAGACCGTAGTGTACAACATCTGAAACATTGTGAATATGACAATAAAGATGAGGACAACAGTCCAAACAATGTAAATAATTAGAATGCCTCATCTGAGAAATATAGACTGATACTGAAGTAGACCGTAGTGTACAACATCTGAAACATTGGGAATATGACAATAAAGATGAAGACAACAGTCCAAACAATGTAAATAATTAGAATGCCTCATCTGAGAAATATAGACTGATACTGAAGTAGACCGTAGTGTACAACATCTGAAACATTGGGAATATGACAATAAAGATGAGGACAACAGTCCAAATAATGTAAATAATTACAATGCCTCATCTGAGAAATATAGACTGATACTGAAGTAGACCGTAGTGTACAACATCTGAAACATTGTGAATATGACAATAAAGATGAGGACAACAGTCCAAACAATGTAAATAATTACAATGCCTCATCTGAGAAATATAGACTGATACTGAAGTAGACCGTAGTGTACAACATCTGAAACATTGTGAATATGACAATAAAGATGAGGACAACAGTCCAAACAATGTAAATAATTAGAATGCCTCATCTGAGAAATATAGACTGATACTGAAGTAGACCGTAGTGTACAACATCTGAAACATTGGGAATATGACAATAAAGATGAAGACAACAGTCCAAACAATGTAAATAATTACAATGCCTCATCTGAGAAATATAGACTGATACTGAAGTAGACCGTAGTGTACAACATCTGAAACATTGGGAATATGACAATAAAGATGAGGACAACAGTCCAAACAATGTAAATAATTAGAATGCCTCATCTGAGAAATATAGACTGATACTGAAGTAGACCGTAGTGTACAACATCTGAAACATTGGGAATATGACAATAAAGATGAAGACAACAGTCCAAACAATGTAAATAATTACAATGCCTCATCTGAGAAATATAGACTGATACTGAAGTAGACCGTAGTGTACAACATCTGAAACATTGGGAATATGACAATAAAGATGAAGACAACAGTCCAAACAATGTAAATAATTACAATGCCTCATCTGAGAAATATAGACTGATACTGAAGTAGACCGTAGTGTACAACATCTGAAACATTGTGAATATGACAATAAAGATGAGGACAACAGTCCAAATAATGTAAATAATTACAATGCCTCATCTGAGAAATATAGACTGATACTGAAGTAGACCGTAGTGTACAACATCTGAAACATTGTGAATATGACAATAAAGATGAGGACAACAGTCCAAACAATGTAAATAATTACAATGCCTCATCTGAGAAATATAGACTGATACTGAAGTAGACCGTAGTGTACAACATCTGAAACATTGGGAATATGACAATAAAGATGAAGACAACAGTCCAAACAATGTAAATAATTACAATGCCTCATCTGAGAAATATAGACTGATACTGAAGTAGACCGTAGTGTACAACATCTGAAACATTGTGAATATGACAATAAAGATGAGGACAACAGTCCAAACAATGTAAATAATTAGAATGCCTCATCTGAGAAATATAGACTGATACTGAAGTAGACCGTAGTGTACAACATCTGAAACATTGGGAATATGACAATAAAGATGAAGACAACAGTCCAAACAATGTAAATAATTACAATGCCTCATCTGAGAAATATAGACTGATACTGAAGTAGACCGTAGTGTACAACATCTGAAACATTGGGAATATGACAATAAAGATGAGGACAACAGTCCAAATAATGTAAATAATTACAATGCCTCATCTGAGAAATATAGACTGATACTGAAGTAGACCGTAGTGTACAACATCTGAAACATTGTGAATATGACAATAAAGATGAGGACAACAGTCCAAACAATGTAAATAATTACAATGCCTCATCTGAGAAATATAGACTGATACTGAAGTAGACCGTAGTGTACAACATCTGAAACATTGTGAATATGACAATAAAGATGAGGACAACAGTCCAAACAATGTAAATAATTAGAATGCCTCATCTGAGAAATATAGACTGATACTGAAGTAGACCGTAGTGTACAACATCTGAAACATTGGGAATATGACAATAAAGATGAGGACAACAGTCCAAACAATGTAAATAATTAGAATGCCTCATCTGAGAAATATAGACTGATACTGAAGTAGACCGTAGTGTACAACATCTGAAACATTGGGAATATGACAATAAAGATGAGGACAACAGTCCAAACAATGTAAATAATTAGAATGCCTCATCTGAGAAATATAGACTGATACTGAAGTAGACCGTAGTGTACAACATCTGAAACATTGTGAATATGACAATAAAGATGAGGACAACAGTCCAAATAATGTAAATAATTACAATGCCTCATCTGAGAAATATAGACTGATACTGAAGTAGACCGTAGTGTACAACATCTGAAACATTGTGAATATGACAATAAAGATGAGGACAACAGTCCAAACAATGTAAATAATTACAATGCCTCATCTGAGAAATATAGACTGATACTGAAGTAGACCGTAGTGTACAACATCTGAAACATTGTGAATATGACAATAAAGATGAGGACAACAGTCCAAATAATGTAAATAATTACAATGCCTCATCTGAGAAATATAGACTGATACTGAAGTAGACCGTAGTGTACAACATCTGAAACATTGTGAATATGACAATAAAGATGAGGACAACAGTCCAAACAATGTAAATAATTAGAATGCCTCATCTGAGAAATATAGACTGATACTGAAGTAGACCGTAGTGTACAACATCTGAAACATTGGGAATATGACAATAAAGATGAGGACAACAGTCCAAACAATGTAAATAATTAGAATGCCTCATCTGAGAAATATAGACTGATACTGAAGTAGACCGTAGTGTACAACATCTGAAACATTGTGAATATGACAATAAAGATGAGGACAACAGTCCAAATAATGTAAATAATTACAATGCCTCATCTGAGAAATATAGACTGATACTGAAGTAGACCGTAGTGTACAACATCTGAAACATTGTGAATATGACAATAAAGATGAGGACAACAGTCCAAACAATGTAAATAATTACAATGCCTCATCTGAGAAATATAGACTGATACTGAAGTAGACCGTAGTGTACAACATCTGAAACATTGTGAATATGACAATAAAGATGAGGACAACAGTCCAAATAATGTAAATAATTACAATGCCTCATCTGAGAAATATAGACTGATACTGAAGTAGACCGTAGTGTACAACATCTGAAACATTGTGAATATGACAATAAAGATGAGGACAACAGTCCAAATAATGTAAATAATTACAATGCCTCATCTGAGAAATATAGACTGATACTGAAGTAGACCGTAGTGTACAACATCTGAAACATTGTGAATATGACAATAAAGATGAGGACAACAGTCCAAACAATGTAAATAATTAGAATGCCTCATCTGAGAAATATAGACTGATACTGAAGTAGACCGTAGTGTACAACATCTGAAACATTGTGAATATGACAATAAAGATGAGGACAACAGTCCAAATAATGTAAATAATTACAATGCCTCATCTGAGAAATATAGACTGATACTGAAGTAGACCGTAGTGTACAACATCTGAAACATTGTGAATATGACAATAAAGATGAGGACAACAGTCCAAATAATGTAAATAATTACAATGCCTCATCTGAGAAATATAGACTGATACTGAAGTAGACCGTAGTGTACAACATCTGAAACATTGTGAATATGACAATAAAGATGAGGACAACAGTCCAAACAATGTAAATAATTAGAATGCCTCATCTGAGAAATATAGACTGATACTGAAGTAGACCGTAGTGTACAACATCTGAAACATTGTGAATATGACAATAAAGATGAGGACAACAGTCCAAATAATGTAAATAATTACAATGCCTCATCTGAGAAATATAGACTGATACTGAAGTAGACCGTAGTGTACAACATCTGAAACATTGTGAATATGACAATAAAGATGAGGACAACAGTCCAAATAATGTAAATAATTACAATGCCTCATCTGAGAAATATAGACTGATACTGAAGTAGACCGTAGTGTACAACATCTGAAACATTGGGAATATGACAATAAAGATGAGGACAACAGTCCAAACAATGTAAATAATTAGAATGCCTCATCTGAGAAATATAGACTGATACTGAAGTAGACCGTAGTGTACAACATCTGAAACATTGTGAATATGACAATAAAGATGAGGACAACAGTCCAAATAATGTAAATAATTACAATGCCTCATCTGAGAAATATAGACTGATACTGAAGTAGACCGTAGTGTACAACATCTGAAACATTGTGAATATGACAATAAAGATGAGGACAACAGTCCAAATAATGTAAATAATTACAATGCCTCATCTGAGAAATATAGACTGATACTGAAGTAGACCGTAGTGTACAACATCTGAAACATTGTGAATATGACAATAAAGATGAGGACAACAGTCCAAACAATGTAAATAATTAGAATGCCTCATCTGAGAAATATAGACTGATACTGAAGTAGACCGTAGTGTAGAACATCTGAAACATTGGGAATATGACAATAAAGATGAGGACAACAGTCCAAACAATGTAAATAATTACAATGCCTCATCTGAGAAATATAGACTGATACTGAAGTAGACCGTAGTGTACAACATCTGAAACATTGTGAATATGACAATAAAGATGAGTACAACAGTCCAAACAATGTAAATAATTACAATGCCTCATCTGAGAAATATAGACTGATACTGAAGTAGACCGTAGTGTACAACATCTGAAACATTGTGAATATGACAATAAAGATGAGGACAACAGTCCAAACAATGTAAATAATTACAATGCCTCATCTGAGAAATATAGACTGATACTGAAGTAGACCGTAGTGTACAACATCTGAAACATTGTGAATATGACAATAAAGATGAGGACAACAGTCCAAACAATGTAAATAATTACAATGCCTCATCTGAGAAATATAGACTGATACTGAAGTAGACCGTAGTGTACAACATCTGAAACATTGTGAATATGACAATAAAGATGAGGACAACAGTCCAAATAATGTAAATAATTACAATGCCTCATCTGAGAAATATAGACTGATACTGAAGTAGACCGTAGTGTACAACATCTGAAACATTGTGAATATGACAATAAAGATGAGGACAACAGTCCAAATAATGTAAATAATTACAATGCCTCATCTGAGAAATATAGACTGATACTGAAGTAGACCGTAGTGTACAACATCTGAAACATTGTGAATATGACAATAAAGATGAAGACAACAGTCCAATGTAAATAATTATGATGCCTCATTTGAGAAACATAGACAGATACTGAAATAGACCGAAGCGTACAACATCTGAAACATTGTGAATATGACAATAAAGATGAGAACAACAGTCCAAACAATGTAAATAATTAGAATGCCTGATCTGAGAAATATAGATACTGAAGTAGACCGAGGCGTACAACATCTGACACATTGTGAATATGGCAATAAAAATGAGGGCAACAGTCCAAACAATGTAAATAATGACATATTTTTGTTTATGAATTGTAACATAAAGATGGTGAAAGTATGCAACATTTTCAGATTGTTTTTTATTTTATTTTAAGAAAGGTAAAAATATAACTGAAAATGCAAAAGCAAAATTGTACCTTTTTTTTTTTTTTTTTTTTTTTTTTTTTTTGTTTTGAATCTGTCAAAAGGCCTTTTAGAGAAATTTTATTAAACTTGACGGGAAAATAAATTTAACAAAAAATTATCCATAGTATTATCAGCAGTACACGAATCTGTGAGATTGAGTCAGAAATAATTTCCATTTCTGTTTATCAATGATCCACGTATTTTCTTATGCCAAGAGTGTGGGGGGAAGGAGAACCAAAACATCCAGTTTACTGTCTTAATCTATCTTTCCTAAGTGTCTGCATTTTGTCATGTGTTTAAGACCATTGCTAATTTCCAAGGTACTTTATGATAGATTGCATTACAGTAATAACTTTTGAGTTGCATCATTAAAATCTGATGAGAACTCCAGCAACCATTCTCCAAAACAAAATTTTGTCAACCAATTTCATACTTGCAAGTCATTTATGACAGCTTGACCATAAACATGACATATTTTTGTAGATGTCATCGTAGCATTATTCCTTTTGCTTGAACTTCAATAATATCATGTGACATAAATGCACTTTCAATCTCACCATTACTGGGGCTCAGATATTTATTCTTTTAACCCATAGCGTACACAGCCATGCAAAAATTGAGTTATATCAGTACACTCCAAATTTAGACTTAACTGTCGTGTATGATTATTAGTTATATATTCGTCATTATAATTGCTTCCCTAAAATGGAAATGACTCTGCCTAACCTATCCATTTATCTATCAGTCCGTTTCAGTCTTTCCATGTCTGTCTCAGTCCGTTTCAGTCTTTCCATGTCTGTCTCAGTCCGTCTCAGTCTTTCCATGTCTGTCTCAGTCCGTCTCAGTCTTTCCATGTCTGTCTCAGTTCGTCTCAGTCTTTCCATGTCTGTCTCAGTTCGTCTCAGTCTTTCCATGTCTGTCTCAGTCCGTTTCAGTCTTTCCATGTCTGTCTCAGTCCGTCTCAGTCTTTCCATGTCTGTCTCAGTCCGTCTCAGTCTTTCCATGTCTGTCTCAGTCTTTCCATGTCTGTCTCAGTCCGTCTCAGTCTTTCCATGTCTGTCTCAGTCCGTCTCAGTCTTTCCATGTCTGTCTCAGTCCGTTTCAGTCTTTCCATGTCTGTCTCAGTCTTTCCATGTCTGTCTCAGTCCGTCTCAGTCTTTCCATGTCTGTCTCAGTCCGTTTCAGTCTTTCCATGTCTGTCTCAGTCCGTTTCAGTCTTTCCATGTCTGTCTCAGTCCGTTTCAGTCTTTCCATGTCTGTCTCAGTCAGTCTCAGTCTTTCCATGTCTGTCTCAGTCTTTCCATGTCTGTCTCAGTCTTTCCATGTCTGTCTCAGTCCGTCTCAGTCTTTCCATGTCTGTCTCAGTCCGTTTCAGTCTTTCCATATCTATCTCAGTCCGTTTCAGTCTTTCCATGTCTGTCTCAGTCAGTCTCAGTCTTTCCATGTCTGTCTCAGTCTTTCCATGTCTGTCTCAGTCTTTCCATGTCTGTCTCAGTCCGTCTCAGTCTTTCCATGTCTGTCTCAGTCCGTTTCAATCTTTCCATGTCTGTCTCAGATGTCTGATCCATTAAAGACCACCCAAAATTTTGAAGGAAGAAATCTGAAAAATGTTTTTTCATGGTAGTTCTTAGCCCTCTCCACTATCCTCAACTTTACCCACTGGCTATATTTATAGTGATGTTATAACATATTTATGATATCATTTTTGAATAAATACTATTTGCTCTACTTTGTATTGAGCACTTTTTTAAAAATAGTGTTTTTGGTTATTGGAATTTTATTCCATCTATTCCAACCCTGTAGGCATGCATATATATATATATATATATATATATATATATATTTTTTGAATAAAAACAGACCACGTTAAGGTTCCATGTAATAAATTATTTCACCATAACCCCTTTAACAGGGCTCTGGATCACCAGACTTTACTTCCAAAAATTGAAATGAAAAATGAAAAGAAATTCACACATTTTTGACGGACCTCATCAGGCATACGTAAAATTGAGGAAGTGAGGTGGGAAAGAGGATATGAATGTATCATATGTATCATTTCAAATTCTTATTTTTAATTTTTAACTCCAATGTGTTGGCTAGATGTTGTTCGAATTTATTGTGTCTAGTCTCGAGATATAGATGGCTAAGGTGTGGAGGGGTGGAGACCGACTTTAAAGGAAGAAGCTACACTACTTTCACGAGGACAGTTTTTCTTTCAAATGTTTTAGACGCTGTTAATTCGCATTACTTTAACGGGCATGTTTGGGAGGTTAAAGTTTTTTCCGTACATTGAGCTCTCTGGATATCATCCTCCTCGGGTCTACCCATACGGATTACCTAAGTTTGCATAAACTATATATACACACACACACCAACCATATTTTGATACTTATAAGACATTCCAATGCATTAGACATCTTCCTCCAAAAATTTTTTAAGGGAGAAATCATAAAAAAAGTTTTTCTTTGTAATTCATAGCCCTCTCCATTATCCCCACTTTTCTCCACAGAATAGCATTTTTCAAGCATGTAAAGCAGATTAATCATGACAAATTCGTCACAGACCAAGAAGTACCAAATTTTTGGTAACTATTTTGAATGTAAGAATTAAAAGATAAGTCCTGTCACCAACTTTTGATTTATAAGACACAGAGTGGCTTTTGGAAATATTTTATATGAAAAAGAAAAATGTGTCTAATTAGCAGCAAAATACGGTACTTCGAAAGATGAATGCTCTATACAGTTACAGACAAAATTATATTGCTTCAGGAGCAAGTGTAATGAACAGAAGAGACCTGAAGCATAACATACACACTTATGCCAATGTGGTATATACCAAAAGTCATAAAGTTTATTATCACAAAAAAATTAAAAAGTTAGAAAAATCCTGCAGTTGTACTTGGAAAAGATGGACAGCTTAGGCTAGTACGCCACTGGGGTTCTTATTATGATGGTCATTCATGTTAAATGATGATGTGAGATTGTAGTAGGACTTCGCTAACAAAAAAGAAGGCAGATAAAGCAGAAAATATAAATAACATGGATTAAGAGGCACCTATAAATGAAAATGATATCCATGGAAATTCTGTATCAAATGAGGAGACGACTGATGCTGGATGGAAAGATTCTGCTGAAAATATGGCTAAAACCAACAAAACATTCCTTTATCAGAGAAAAGATCAAAGGATACAAAAGCTAAAGCAGCAAAAGGCATGAAATGAAAACAAAGTAGAAAATATAAGAACTGTGTGAATGTTCATGTTGAAGGAAATAAAGAATTTTGGGATTGTGTCAAAGATAAGAATGAACTCTGCCCTATCAAGAAAATACTGCAATGTTAACAGCTGATCAAGAAATGGTAAATACTAAAGAGGAAGAACCCGAGAGCTTGATTAATAATGATGTGTTTGAAATAATTCTTTTATAAAAATCAAGTAACAGTATTATCTTGTTCAATTATCTCAGAAAAATATAAATATGTTGAAAGGAAAATTAAAGTGAGATTGGTAACCTTGGGTTTTGAGAAAAAATGTCAGTAGGACTTGAAACCTTAAAACTGAGAAATGAATAAATCTCTCATTTTTCAACTTTAACACCTTTTTCTATTTCTCTTTATTTTTTTTTAATTATTTCAACCCAAGCAAGGCAATAATGACACCAAGACACAAGGAATTACTGGGAGTGAAAGTGAATGAGAAGCCTATAGTGAGGAGAAAGAACAATAAAGGAACATGATTCAGGAAGACAGAAGATTGTGATTGATGTTGCATTTAAATTTTGGAAGATTATGAATTTCAAAACACTTTTATATTTTAATAAATAATGTTATATGAATATATTTGTTTTGGCTTTCATGGTGGCAGGATGGATTTGCATAGCATTTTTTAATAAAAAAAAAAATTATATTCAGAATCTAGTTTCTTTAATTTATCATAATATAAAATTAAAAAAATGAATTCTGGGTGTAGTGTCTGTTGTATAGCACCACCAATTCACACAATGCATGGCTCGAGAGCCACTCAAAGGAAAGGATTACTGAATGAGCTGTGTGATAGGAATCAGGGTTTTTATAGGTCCTGGAAACCTTGAAAGGTACTGGAAAATTGACAGGACCTTTTCTAGAGCTTGAAAAGTCCTGGAAAAACAACAATGGCTCAAAAGCTCCTTGAAAAGTCATGGAATTTTCTAAATTGGGCCTGCCCACACATCCCTTTTGTCAATTCATGGAAGTCAAGATGCCAAATTCCAGAAATCAGGCTTTTTTTTTTTTACAACCTGAAATTGTCCTTTATGAAAAATGTCCCCTTTTTTTTTATTTTTTTTTTTTCATCAGTAATATTTGGCAATTATTTGAAACAATAGTTTGTTTCTTTGATTTTAACGAGTTCAAGACCTTGTAGTTACTTCTGTGTTTTCTTGTCTAGGCTACAAGAACGAATATGAAGGCATGTCTTCTAGCTGCTACTCTCAACAAGAAAAGAAGAAAAGCAAAGATAAAAGGCGGCAGAGACAAGTAAACATCTCTGTCAAAGATAAATTAATTCACACTCATTGAATTTGTAGTTGAAAAGAAAATAATTTATTATTTTACTTGCAGATGTTCTTTTTATCATAATCATTTAAACTGTTAACCTCTTCATGACATAGATGTGTATATACAGTTTTAATGAAAGCATCTTTTTCAGAAACGGACTGTTGTATACTGTCATTACCTCTTACTAACAGTTATCATAAACATTATCTCTCACTAACACTCATGATATCCTCCTTATAAATTACAAAACTGGCAAACTGCCTCCTAATAACATTCCTACATAGTAGTAAGCTAAAGGTAGTCTCAATAAAGATTCTGCACTGTCCAGAACTATTGTTTTACATCATTATTTTATATTGTTCTTATTCATTTTCATTTGTTATTAACACAATAACAAAATGGTGTCAGAAGCATAGAACTAATAATTCCCACAATGTAGGACACACAAAAGAAGAAAGATAAATCTTCTACCTCACCCAAAAGAATCGAACTTTGTTGCAGAAAACTTTGCATAAATGTACATAAAATAGTGCGATAAATTCAAACTTATCCTTACATGCTAAAGAATCAGATACAAAGGCTGGGAAAATAACAACCTCAGTTCTTTTAACATGTATAGGATCAAGAGGTAGACACATATACTCATTATTTGTATTTGAGAATGATGAAGAGAAGAACGATCTACAAGTGATGATAGAAAAATTTAATATATACTGCCAACCAAGGAAAAATCTAATGTTCTTCATGCATATAAGTTCTTCACGTGCAAACAAAAAGAACAGACATTTGACGATTATGTAATAGAATTATGCCACAAAGTAAATCAATGGGAGTTTGGGCATATCTCAGACAGATTAATAAAAGACATGTTAGTATGCAGCATCAGAGACAGTGCATTACATGAACACATGCTGCAAGAACTGGAATTAAATTTAGGAAAAGCAATACAGGCAAGTCAATAAGTGAAAGAAACCAGAAAACAGTCAAAAATAATAAATACTTCATCAGAAACTGAAAATAATATTGCCAAGATATACATCTGCCAAAAAAAAAAAATAAAAAAAATAAAGGTCACAAAAACCAAATTCAAAAATATAAAAATGGCTACTACAAGTCAAGAAGACAAAAAGCTTGCAAAAAAGTACAACTGGGTAAACTCTTGTACATTATTTACATTATTCGGACTATTGTCCTCATCTTTGTCGCCATATTTATCATGTTTCGGTCGTTGTACACTCTGGCCTTCTGGCAGGTGGTTGGAATGTCGAACTGAACCCTTTATTTCCTGAGCTGACCAAGCATAGAAATAAATACAATATGGGAACCAGTAATAAGGAGTGCCAGAGAAAAGCAATAACAACAAAGTTGCAATATGAGCTCTGGTAAAAACATGGTATGATAACAGCAAAAATTGCAATATGAGCACTGGTAAAAATGGTTGCTGAAAACATTAGGTTTATAATACCCAGAAATTCATACCCAGATGTCCTGAAGGACATCAGTGGATAAAGGCGTTGGTTAGATCCAGTGACAGGACCCAAAGAGTGTGAATTCAATACCCGGTTAAGGCAGTGGAGAACTTTCAGAGGGAGATTAACAAGAGATAACTGATAACTGACATCCAACAAACATGGCACATGGAACTATAACAGTCTACCCCAGTGAGCGAAATAAAGGGTTTAGTTTAACATTCCAACCACCTGAAGAAGGCTGGAGCATACAATGGCCAAAACGTTTTGGCAACAAAGATGAGGACAATAGTCCGAATAATGTAAATAATGTACATAATACTTCATCTCAGAAATATAGACAGACTCTGGGTAAACTCTTGTGGATACTGCTCAGGTTTACACAGCAAAAATGACTGTCTTGCATTTTGCAAAATTTGTAAGAATTGTGGAAAAAAATGTGCAGATACAAGAAAAAGAATTTACATAAAAAAAAAACCCAAATCCAGGAGCACAGAAACATCAGATCACAAGGAGTGCGACATAGATGCCGTTTGAAAGAAAAACATAAATTCAGTAGGACAGAATTGATGGACAATTAGTCTTGGAGTGAATGAAGCCATGTGCTGAAGCAAAATATATTACCTATGAGAATATATAAAAATATTAGTCCAAAACCAAGATTACATAGAACATCAATAAAATTAAATGCTTATAATAATACAAACATTCCAGTCATAGGAAATCACACAGCAACACTGCACAAAAAAAATTCTGAATTATTAACACACTTCATAGTGGCAAAAACCAATTCAAATGCAGCCCTTAATGTGAAAATACTTGAACAGCCGCAGCTAATAAAAAGAATATCGAAAATAAATAAAAAGGAAAAACTGAATATATTAGACGAATATGAAGACTGTTTTGGTAAGACTATTTACATTATTCGGACTATTGTTGCCATATTTATCACAACGTTGTATGCTCCAGCCTTCTTCAGGTGGTTGGAATGTCGAACTGAACCCTTTATTTCGCTCACTGGGGTAGTTCTAGTTCCATGTCTAATGGATGTCAGTTATTAGTTATCTGCCGTTAATTTCCCTCTCCAAGTTCTCCACCAACATTAACCAGGAATTGAACTCACACTCTTTGAGTCCTGTCACTGAATCTAACACCACTGTGCCATGTGTTCTTGAAAACATCTGTGCATGAATTTCTGGGTATTATAAACCTAATGTCTTCAGCACTATTTTTTACCAGTGCTCATATTGCAATTTTTGCTGTTATCATCCATGTTTTTACCAGATCTCATATTGCAATTTTTGTTGTTATTATCGCTTTTCTCTGGCCCTCCTTATTACTGGTTCCCATATTGTATTCATTTCTATGCTTGGTTGGATCAGGAGATTTTTGTGACCTAGCATATGTGCTAATTCCTTAAGTTTACAAATTTTCCAATGATGTTCTTTTTCTATGATCTCAACCTGATCCCACAGAGGGTGGTGATCTCCCTTTTCTCTCCATATGTGGTCAGCCATGCATGATTTTTCCACTTCCCCTCATGTTACAGTTTTCTGGTGTTCTTGAAGCCTTACCTTACGTTGTGATAAATATGGTGACAAAGATGAGGACAATAGTCTGAATAATGTCAGTAGTGTACATAATACCTCATCTCAGAAATATAGACAGATACTGTTTTGGGGAGATAGGCAAATTACTGTTTATGCACCACAAAACAGTAAACCCAGAAATAACACCCATTATAAATCCTCTGAGGAACATTCCATTTGAAACTAAAGCTAAAAATGGGACTGGAAAACATGACAAAAATGGGAATAATAAAACCTGTAGAGGAATCTAAAACTGGGTAAACTACTTAGTAATAGTAGAAAAAGCAAATGGCAAGCTACGATTATGCTTAGACCTAAGAGAAGAGATAAAACAAGAGCACTTCAAGATACTTACAGCAGAAGAGATATTTGCAGAAATGAATAATCTGAAGTACTTTGCAAAATTAGACTCATTGAATGGACAAAGAAAGTTCACAACTCCTAACATTCAATTCACCATTCAGAAGTTACTCTTTTACTTGTATGTCATGTGGGATACACAGTGTATGTGAGGTATTCCAAGTTCAAATTGAAAAATAATACAAGGAACAAAGAATTCCCAAAACAATGATATAGTCGAAGCACATTGAAATATTAAATGAAGTTTTAAGTCAACTACAAAATTAAATGAATCAAAATGCAATTTTGTAACTAAACAAATGACATACATAGGTCACTTAATCACACACGAAGGAATAAAACCAGGCCCATTGAAAATAAAAGCAATTATGCAAATGCCAAAACCTCAAAATGAAAAAGATCTACAAAGATTCTTAGAGATGACAAGCTACCTATGCAAATTCATACCTAAATACTTGGAAACAACTAAACCGTTACGAGACCTCCTTCATAACAAAGTACAATGGCTTTTTGACAAGCCTCAGAATGAAGCTATAGAAAAACTGAAGTAAATGATTACCAATAACCCAATCTTGCAATTCCATAATCAAAAATTACAGACAAAAATTACTACAGATGCTCGTAAAAAAGGTTTAGGTTGCAGTATTATAACTAAAACGTGGTTAACATGTGGCTACCAATATATGCATCAAGGGCTACAACGGCAACAGAAAAAAATTATTGTCCTATTGAAACTGAGACATTAAGTATAGTATTTGCTTGTAATAAATTTCACCAATTTGTATATAGAATACATTTTATCATTGAAAAAGATCACAAGCCGTTAAAACAGATTTTCAAGAAATCAATCGCAAAAAGTCCGTTGTGAATTCAATGATTTCAAAAGCATTACAGAAATACGAGTTTGATCTCAGTTATATACAAAACCACAAATCAGTAATAGCCAACACATCTATCATGTGCATCTCTCTCAGATGACACTCAAGAAATAACAGATACAAAAAGGAACATGTATATTTATACTATATTAAAGCAATATCTGATGAGTGATCACAAATTCAATACATATAGAGAAGAAACAAGTAAAGACCCACTCTTACAAACTTTAATGCAATATGCATCAACAGCATGGCTCACGAAAAATAAAGACGTATCCAACTCAATTTCACCATATATGCCTATTCGTAATGAAATATCAGTTACAAAAGGGTCTTATATTGAAAGGTACATTAATAATAGTTCCTCACTCCTTTAAGAAAGGAAACATTACAGAAAATCCACACTGGACATTTAGGAATAGGAAAATGCATAGCACGAGTAAAGGAGGTGATATATTGGCCAAAGATCAAAGAAATGGTAAGCATATATACACCCTGCATAGACCATTGGAACCAACAAGCAGCTGAACCAATGGTTAGCCATGATATCCTGATAATTCCATGGACCAAAGTAGCAACAGACATATGTTGTAATTATAGACTATACAAGTAGATATTTTGATATACATCTATTTAAAAACTGAATCAACCACAGTAATCAAAAGATGAAGAATGCTTTCGACATTCCTCAAATTGTCATCAGTGACAATGGCAGATTTTTAAAAATTCACAGAAGAATGAGACTTCAAACACATCATGACAAGTTCAAACTTTTTACAATCAAATGGATTAGCAGAAAGGAACATACAATCAAAAAGACACTTTAGCAAGCAATTGAAAGTCAGCAAGACCACCTACTTAGCTAGCTTTAATAACAACTCCTTTAAAGAATAATTGATTTTCACTGGCTAATGAAGATTTTATGCGCTCTACATATAATCCATGAGCAAACAAAAATACAAACAGACATAGAGAACTACAAATATTAAGGTGATAATGTACGTATAAAATTACAGGAAAATTTGAAAAAGAAAAGAAAAAAAAAAAAGGAAAATAATCAAAGACTAGACAAACCTCATTCATATTTAATAGAAAAATTTAGTTAAAAAAATATACCAACTAAATCACAAAATACCAGAATGAGAGGAAGAATAATAAAAGTCCCAGCAAGATATAAAATATGACAATAATAAATTTAAAAGATCTTTGGTATAATTAATAAAAATAAAAATTCTTCTTTAAAAGACCGGAGATGTTGTATACTGTCATTACCTCTTACTAACACTCACCATAAACATTACCTCTCACTAACACTCAAGACATCCTTCTTATAACAGGCAAACTCCCACCTCCTAATATCATTACTACATAGTAGTAAGCTAAGGGTAGTATCAATAAAGATTCCACATTGTTCAGACCTATTACTTCATTGTTTTATATCGTTCTTATTAGGTTCATTTGTTATAAACTCAATAGCAAAATACAAAATGGATGAATAAACACGTCCAAAACAAAACATTCAAAAACCAGCTACAGATGTGTATGCATGTCAATCTTGATTCTTTTTTATATCCTCCTGAGCTTGAAATGAATCCAATTATTAACACATACATCTAGTAGGGGTTTTAGCCACTGCTCAGGCACTTCAAGGTGCCTCAGTTTCTTAGTTACTATATTAAAAACAAATAAAAAGATTTGTCTGAAAATGAAACATTTTTCTCAAAATAATTGGTAGGGAACTGGTTTTTCTAAAGGAAGAGCATAATTATATTTTCCAAACTGAATGAATGTGTAAGAATTTTGTCAAACCCAAACATATATAAAGATGCTGCAAAGATCAAATGTGGATTTCTGGCAGATAGGGCTATGCAAAATTTATTGTCAACAAAAGATATGTTTGCAATAATCTATGAAAAGACTCTGTCAGTGATGGCTGAACAACTGATTATCATGACTGGCAAACACATATATGGTGTTATTCATGATCATAAAATGATATGAGCTTGAGGAATGAAATTTTACAGACTATTTTTTTCACGGATTGAGCTGTTAGAGAAAGATCAGAGGAGAGATCAGCTGTAATGTTCTAATCGTCTTGATTTTTGAAATCACTTCCATAAAATGTTTACTTGCAATATGTTCCTAGGCACAGATCATTAACAAAAAACAGAAAGCATAGAACTGAGGAGACATTCTTGCAGGGATTGGGGGGGTTACCTTATGTGCTTTGTGATTGACCATTCACAGCAATCTTCATGGCCCTACTTGAAAGAAAGGACTTGATGATTAGACTCATCCATAGATGTCATAGCTCAATAGTTGATGCAGCACCCCACTCCCCCCAATGCTACACCTTGTCAAAAGACTTTGAGATATCTTAAGGTGATCACTCACATAATGAAGCCACCATCAAGCATTTCACTGAGTTTTGTGTAACGACAGTTAAAACATCAACATTGGACCAAGATGAGCGAAACCCATACTTCTTGGACAGAATGGTTGTTTCTTGTAATGGGATCAGCTACCCTCTTTGTGTATAATAGACAGAAAAAATTTGCTGACAACACTAACAAGCTTCAGGCAGAGGTTAAACAACTTTACATTATCACAAATTAACAGTTATCAGTCTTTTCAGTATTGATAGGAGGCTTCCTTTTATAACTCTTTATTTGATGACATGTGGAATTTCAATGTCTTAAATATGTGATTATTTCTCTTTGAGCTACATGTGATATTCCTTTTAGTTGTTGCTGCTGTTGAAAGTCCTCAAGTGATGTGGTTTCTGTTATTTGGTACAGTTCTTTGTTTGTGATTCTGTAGCACCAGTCCACAAGGTTCAAAGAAGGATGATCTTTGTCAAGCTATTCATGTTTCATTATTTTCTCTTTGAGTTACATGTGATATCCATTTTAGTTGTTGCTGCTTTTGAAAGTCCTCAAGTGATGTGGTTTCTGTTATTTGCTACCATTCTTTGTGATTCTGTAACTCTAGTCCACACTGTTCAAAGATGGCTGCTCCTCTGTAAGACATACAAGCTTTATTCACGTGTAGCCATTTTTAATCATTGATCTGAGGAAGTGGTTGTACGCAGTTGACAATTTAGAGACTTCTGAATAAGTTAGATGTCACCTATGACATCCATATGAAAGTCTTGATCTGATGTGATTATTTAAGAATATGAATTGAGTTTTTAGGTTAATGTGTTGTAGCTGTTTGCAGTGTTGGATGAAACTAAGCCTAGCATAGCCTATTCTATGTTCAATTTCCTTATCTCCTATACTAAGTTTCTTATCAATGATCCCCACATGGAGGTATTTGAAATGTTTAGTATTTAATAATTTCATATCCTGAATTTTTATGCTGGATTTAGGGTAGGTGCCATCACTGCATTGCATTTCAATTCTAATCATAATTTCTGTTTTGGAAAGATTTATTTTAAGTCTTATTGGAATACTTCATCTTTTATTTTGTTCAAGATCAGTCTTATCCCAAAAATGAATACCAATGTCATCATAATAGATCCCTCTCCCCTGCCGTCATCATCATTATATTGGGTTTAGAAGATAAATAGTGATATGAAAAACACTATATTCTGTCAAAAAAACCAAAGTGGGTACTGATAATGTCCTGCAATTTCCTGTTAAAACAACATCCAAAAATGACTGACGTTGAAACACCAGTTCTTGTATGATTATAGAAGTTAAGCAACATCGATTCAAATACCTTTGGGAAATCCACCTCATGTCCCTCCTGCTATGGTTTAATTAGTAGGACTTGTATCAGTAAATCATTATTATCTCAAAAAATTCTTACAATCTGATATTTTCTGGCTTTAAATAACCTGCAAAAACAAATCAATTAATAAAAATGCCCTCTCTTTGATAGAATTGCTCAGAGCGTTCTTAGTTCATTTCTGCCTATTAAATAGCCTGCATGACAATCAATATACACTTTTTGACAGCTTTCAAACACTAATTTACAAAGGAGGACAAATGTAGGCTTGTTTGTTTTAATTTCTATTGATTTGCAAGTCTGTCAAAACAAGGATATTATTCCCATAGCAATCAAAAGAACCTTGCTTGGTATACAGAGTAGAATTACATCTAATGTTCTTATAATATCTTGAAAGCTTTTACTTCTTCTTTATGTCCTGTGTCCCCTCAGGATGTAGGTGACCATGGCTCTCCACAATTTCCTGTCCTTTGTAGCTGTTAATAAATTTTGTCAGTCATTATTTCTCCTAAACCCTGTTCTACCATCCATTTACCCAAGCTCATTCTTCTTTTTCTATATACTGTGTCCTTTCAAGACATTTGCCATCATGGCTCTCCACAATTTTGTCTCTTTTGTAGCTCTTAATAATATTTTTTATTTTCGTTATTTTTTCTAAACCTCATTTTGTCATCGATTTACTGTTGTTATGTGCTGTTTTCCTCTTTCTCACTTGCCTTCGATCTGTCCTATGAGAATCAGATTTTCTAAGCCTTTCTTCCTCATTATATTCCCCAGAAATTTCAACTCTCTTCTTGATATTAAGTATAAGTTTCCATTTTCTCTAAAAACCTTTTTGCTCACATGTTTAGTTTATAGTATCCTCAGCATCCTTCTGTAGAACCACATATCTATTGTTTTATGTCTCTTCTTCATCTTTGAGGAGATTGTTCAGTATTCACTGCCATAAAGAAGGACAGATATGGAACAGTTCCAGCTTTAATAACAGTTTTTCTATTAGAGTTTTTTTTATTTATGTTACTTATATTTGGACTGATGTCCTCATCTTTGTTGTTATTACATTTCAGCTGTTGTCTTCCAGACTTCTTCAGGTATCTGTTGATCTGAGTAACATTCAAGGAATTTCAAACTGAACACTTTTTTTTAATCTAAGAGAGTAAATTGTTCTCATTTCACTGTCCATTCTTTTTTTATTTTTTTTTTATTATTATTATGGCCCAGTTATTACTGGTCCTCTCTCTCTCTCTCTGCTCAGTTTGAATCTCTAATGCCTAGCACAAGAATTGAACACCTAATTATTATGCCGCCAAATTTATAAATAACCAGAACAAATCACACTAATCTTGTATGAAATCTTTCATCATAAATTTATTTCTTCCTGTTTGTTTTTCAATCCTGTTTATGACATTCATTTTCCTCTACTCTCATTATTTACATTGTTCGGACTATTGTCCTCATCATTATTGTCACGTTCACGTTTGTACATTCCAGGGATAAGCAAAGGTCAAGTTCTTTTTCCACAGTTTTTTGTGTAACATCTAAGCTATGCTTAGAAAATTGCCATAAACATTGTATACACAAATACTCAATATTTATAAATAAGCATTTTTTTTTTTTTGTACAGTAAAAATGTTTGATTCTAAAAATGCACTTCATGATTACTGAATTGAAACTAGCCATGATAGCTGGGCTTACTTGATCAAAGTTTCTGTCCTTTGCTCATCCGTGTGAAACAGCCATTTCTTTTTTAAAGGCTTTTTTTTTCTTTACATGATTTACATTTTTCAGACTGTTGTTCTCATCTTTATTGTTGCACTCCATTCTATGTTTTGGCCTTCTTCAAGTGATATTTGTTTGAATTTCAAACCAAACCCAGAATAGACAATCTTTATGTTGGCATTTCTGAAGATTGGTTCAATGATGTTTGTGTAGACATTTTTCCAATGTTTATTTCCTGAAATTGGCTGACATTCACATTCCTGGGTTGCTCAATAAAGTCACTGAGGAGGAAAAGTTAACAGACATGACAGCATGATCAGAGTTGCCAAGAGGGCAGAGCTGCGTGACCCGACAATACTCAGGGATGGAGGTAAAACAGAGATCAAGAAGTGAAGCCTTACCTTCATAGTTACATATATATATATATATATATATATATATATATATATATATATATATATATATTTATATATATAATGTGAGCTTTTCTCAGTGAAAAGCTAGTGATGATTTATGAGATTTAAAGTTGTAAATATTCTGCTCTCACTTGCATATTTGCTCTGTTGCATTTCATCCACCCAACACTTTCAAATATCATGACAACAGTACACACAATGTCAATAGTGTAACTAGATACAATACACCTCATCTCAAAAATTTAGACAGATCTCTTTCATTATCATTAAATTTTAGAAAGATCAGTCTTTTCTTGGAAGAACTGAAACTTTAGGGGATCTACCTTTCAGCCTGGGCAAAGCTGCTTGCTGTCCTACCTCAATTCTGTTACTTTCTTCCATTTGATTATCTGGTTTGGCATCATCTTTGAAATCACAGCTCACTGTTTGCTCACCTGTTTATTCAGTATTTATATTGCAAAACAGATGCTGGATTATTGTCACAATCTTGTTTGTCCCATGTTTGCCAGAATACATTGGCAGAGTGGAAGGGGGTATTCTTTTTTTATGTCCCCATTGTGTTTAACAAGTACTTGTTTGTGTTTTTTGCCAGTTTTTGTACCCAGACCCATCCACCTATCACACTCTTGTACAATATCATATTGCCTAAAATTCATGCTCGGTAATGACTTGTATTCCAAAATATTTTTCTTGTTGAATGTTGATTTTATTGGCCACAGTCTCACAAGTAGAACAGTGCAGGAAGTTGATGCTTTAGATCTGAAAAAAAGATTGAGATTTCTTTCATTTAAAAAAACAAAACAAAAAAAAACATTTGGTTGGAACTATATCCGTTTATATAAAAAAAACAAACAAACCCTCTTGCGACAAACAATGAAAAAACGCTTTCAACCAGGATAAAAATTAGTGGACAGGAACATAAAGTAGTAAGGCAATTTATATATCTTGGCTCAATTATCAGTGAAGGGGACTACAAAACAGTAAATATTTTCAAATGCAGCACAAAGGCAGCTGTTGCAAAACTAAACGCCAACTGAAAAGACAAGAAAATCTGTTTAAAATCAAAGATCAGACTGTTAGAGGAATTGCCTTCTCAATCTGGAATTGAATACAAGCATTAGAAATCTGATGCTACAGAATCATCCTAGGTGACCAACTAGGATGATTCAACCTGGAGAGAATTGGGCCCCGTCAGGTTATCTTGCTCTAGACACACCATTACTGTTATAGCTGCAGTACATGTGGTACTCCTACAACCTTAATGAGTTACAGGTTTGAAAAAATAAAAACAACATTGGATTTCTCTCTAATATTTGAGGAATTCTTGGTCTTTTATTTTTTTCACACCCAAAATAAAGATACCCGTCTTGACTGCATTATGTCCACACTAATGCCCGCAAGAATAGAAAAGATTGTATAGCCTCACTTAGTTCTGCAAACACTTCTCCTTGTCCAAATTTGTAATTCTTTTTACCTTCTGGCACTTTGATGTTTGTTCCGATATTGTCTGGCAACATTTCCAGAAAATACTCCTACTACTTATCTTTGGAAATGGTTTCCGATGCTCCTCAGGCCAGAACTACAGGTCTCAGAGTTTTATGCAAAAATAAAGTGCCATTTTCATTTAGCTTTTAACTTATTAGCGCAATCACAAATCCCATAATCCTTTGCGTTCTAGGGGCACAGAACATCTACTGCAACCATAGCAACAATGGTATTTCTTGGGTAAGACAGCCTGATTGGGCCCAACCCTTTCCAGGCTAATGAAGTACAATATTTGTTATATATTCTTATGCTTGACGGTTTTGGGAACCTTTTCTGATAATAGTTACTAACCCAATAAAATATCTACAGCTACAGACAATACAGCTGGATGATCTACTACTCACCATCCTGGGTATGACAATAAACGACATCCAGCAGCAAGGTCTCGGCCCGGGAAGTTTTGAGAAGCATAGAATCAACTCTTAATGGCTGTTGTTCCCAGATCCACCCTTACCTAGGGTGGTAGCACCTGTTAGGGTCCCAGCTATAGGCAGATAGTTAACCCCTGCAGATTGGGGTCAAAACCTGTGAAAGTATAAACATTTTTATAGTAAAAATACCAGCAATATATTTTTGTAAAAGAAATTACTAATGCTCCCAAGAAAATTAAATTTTGGTATTAAATGACCCATAAGGAGTTTATATGCCGCTAAACAAACAAACAAACCTACTATTAGCCCCTAATTGTTGATTAAGTTTCCATCAAGTATAATGATCAAAGTTTCTATTTGCCTGCACTTTTCTTGAATATCTACCAACTTCTACTGGAGCACAGATAAGGCCATCAATCTGCTTGACCAAGAATCGAATTGAAATACACTTCATTGAACACTTCTGCTACTTCAGTTTCTAATACATTTCCTTTGTGAATGATGGCTACAATTAGTTCTCCTCAATTGCTGGAACCTTCTGATCAATGGAAATAACCCTGGAATAATCTCTTGTCACTTAAGTTTTTCTGTGTCCCAATGTTGAAATTCTTCTTTCTCAATATTTAATTGGCTTCCTGTAGATTCCAAATAGCCTTATTACAGAAATTCTGTCTCTTTGTTTCTGCTGTTTTCTTTAGAGCAAGCAACACAATGTCTTCTACTTAACAACTAGTTCAAGGGCTATAACTCCTCTTAACTGTAACATTTAAAAATCACATGACTTTGTTTTGATATGCTGTTTGATTAAAACAAGTTTATGTAAGAAAATAAAGTTGCCTTTCTATTATTATTGTTATTATTTATTTCAGGGAAATGGATTTACGAACTGATGTTGGGTTCAAAAGGTGTCATGCAGATTGGCTGGTGTACAATCAATTGCCAATTCTCGCAAGAAGTAAGAATTTCATTTTTGTATCATTTCACTTCATGTAAGATAGTAAAGTCACTAAGACACAGGTGGGGTACTGATTGTGAAAGAGTAAGAAAAAAAGAGAAACATTATTAAGGAGCAAGAACAATAGAAGAAGAGGAATCAAGAGGACAGTAGATAACAATTGACATTGCATTTAAATTTTTGAAGATTAAAGTTGGCTGGAAAGCATAAGGAAACTGGTCAGCATAGAACTTGCAGATACATCTAGCAGCTAATTCAACTGTGAATTGATGAAACTTTGCGGACAATCTAGTACTGCTCTTAAATTCATTAAGTCTAGGTACCATAGTGAAGAAATCACCCAAAGAATTACCATGGAAGTATTTATAGAAAAGGCACAGGGAAACTACATTACAAGTGAGAAAGTGGCTGAAACCAAAATGCCAGGTAAGAACCAATAATATTGCTGATACTTCTTTGGATTTTATCAAGAATCTCTAGATATACATAAGGCACACCAGATCATATATGGCAATGAGATTCGAGGTTTAAACAAATGGTAGACATAAATGTGTAAGATAGATTCAGGAGAGAAAAATTGTCTAGCACAATACAGTGAACGAACTTTCTTAAAAACAGACATAGCAATTGATTTAATATAATCTTTCCACTTCCCTTCAGCTGAGAATGTAAGCCAAGAATGTACAATGAGTCATGAAGATTAGTATTGGCCAGGTTGATGGCAGGCAGAATGAGGTTTTCAGGTGATCGAGAGAGAAAAAGTTTCATTTTGGAGGCATTAAAATTAACACGCCATTCCTTGCTCCAGTTAACAGCAGACTGTAGGTCATTTTTGAGATCAGCTGCCAATTTAATCTTATGAAACTGATCAGCCTTGCTATCTTGGCAGGAGTAAGTGGTTGTCAACAGGCATAGATACTGAGTTGAGAACTGAGGGCTTTTTTTTTTTGCCTTTGTTTTCTATTTATTTACTATTAAAATAAAATAAAAAATAGTTTTATTTTGAGAAAAACAAAGAATATAAGAGATCTAATATTCGGATCTTGAATGATTTCTTTGTATCACATACCAAAATATGACATTTACAAAAAAACATTTATTTGGACAATGATTTTCATCTAAAATTCAGTGGTGTACCTAAGGGACGCCATTTGTCTAGCACTTGAAGATAGCGCCACTGAGCAAATTCTATTAAAGTTAGACAAGATGTCACTGCATAGAAAAGTCTTTGTTATTTCCAAAAATTCTTAATGTGATATTCACTTGGGGGAGGGGGGTATTCTTACAGTTCAAAAATATCTTTTGATTTTAAATAACCTACAAAGAATTGATAAGCCATAAAAACAAATCAATCAAATATTCAATCCCAGAAGATTTTTCTGGTTATTTAAGGTTTTCCCTCAGTTATGGGTTAAGTAGTAAATTAAAGCCCTCAAAGGAAGAATCTGTATGTTACTTGACATGTAGCTCCCACTTTGTTTCATACTATATAATTAGTGCAAATCTATAATTAGCATAATTATATATTTTTATCAATTGAACGTCTCAGTGTTTCTCTCTGCAGTTTAAATCAAAAGTCAAAATAGCATTTTTACTGTAAAATATTTGCAGTCCAAAGCAACTCTCTGTTTGCTTTCTTCAATGGAGTTTCATGCTTGTCTTTCGTTTTTGCATACAATTTAATAATTATGAACATCACATAGGAAAAGAATGGATTCAACAGTTGGAACAATATTTTTAGGTTGTTTCATTAATTTAATAAATACTGAATGTAAGTCTAAAAAAACAAAAATCACAATTAATAGACATGTATCTAGTTTACTCTAGGGTTTAAAAGTAGATGCAAGTTTGGTTTCCACCAGTGTAAAAAAAATGTAGCCATAGATTTTATAGTAATAGTTCTAACACTTTTGCCCCAGCCCTTCAACCTCCAAAGTCTTACTCTCTAGGTTGAGGTGTCTACTCGGTCTTAACCAAACTTAAGGGAATGGCTGTAGGTCCCCTGAGCCACCGTAGATCTTTCGACCAGTCCACTGGTTTAATCCTGCTTCCTGCCCACGTTGTGTTTGGTTTGATCCAGAAAGCAGAAGTGATGTACATTCATTCATGGTCGACTGAAGATGTAGACACGACTGGAGAGTCTGTGCTAAGAAATTTAGAATGCAGCAAAAAAAAATTAATATCTGCAGAAAGTCGGGCAAACAACTATTCAATGATTGAATTGTTAATGTCTTTTATACAGCAGAAAAGAATAGTATAGAAAAGAAATGGGCTACAGAAAAGAAAGTTATTTGACGTAAAAAGAAAAAAAAGAAACTCATACACTGGATTCTAGACAGAGAGAGAGTGGATTGTGATTAACTTGTTGTTAAATCATTTCAGAACATTATGCAACTCTTGCAATGGAGAGATAAAGATTTCTGTGCGCAGATTAAAGTTTATAGTTGCGTTCCTCCTCGGCCGTAGTTATAGTAGTAATAATCTTTGTGGTAGCTGAAGCAGCGGTACTTGTTTTAACAGTACATGTCAGCGGGGGTTTTGTTCCAATCTCTGACATCACTTTCGTACTTCTTCGAGCCTTCAATTCAGCTCTGTTCACTTTCAATCTCCGATATCTCTCCATCCAGCTCGACTACACTTGACGACAGACAAGCCAAAAACAACCTCTGATTATTGTAGCTTGTGTGACATTTTCATTTCCAGTGGTAGTAAAAATAGTAGCAGTAGCAATCTTAGATGTTGGAGGAGTAATTCGCTTCTTCGTACTTAGAGTAACAAAATATGTTAGCGGGCGTTTGGTTCCAATCTCTGACATCACTTTCAATCTCTGATCTCTCTCCACCCAGCTCGACTGCACTCAACAGCAGATGAGCCAACCACTCTCTCGAAAAGATTTCTGTAGCACCATGACCTGTAACGGCCGTCTGCAGGTGCCCATGCATGTGACGGCACACAGCGGCAATGACGTTCTGACCGATTGCAGCCTCTCCTGTCTGGCACTTTTTCAGCATAGCTACGCATTTATATAGATAAATCTGGCTGGTCATAATCGACCCTTGGCCCACATGTGATTATCATGGTGCTGCTGTCAACCCAAAATCATGTGAATTTCAAAGTTCCTCATAGCTTTAGTAAGCTCTATTTCAAATTTTAACCGATAAAAGTTATTTCAATCATTTTCCATTGTCTTTCTAATAACCCAATTCCAAATGGGCTAGATCAGATTTCCCCTCAGTAAACAAAATTGCTCTGATATAATTTCGCTTCTCAGTTTCACTCCAATTTCAATAAAAAAAAAAAATATTCGTGTGTGTGTGTGTGTGTGTTTCCTAAACTCTCTCTGTTATATAGTATCAAAAGAATGGATGTTGTTACCCGGCCAGATATTTGACCAGAAGTTCAATTGCATTGCTAGCTATGGATACTATTTTTCCTTAGATAAACTCCTGGTGAAATTTAAACATTATTGAATAAATTTAAAATTATTTTCAATATACTTCTTCTCATTGTGTAAATACTGAGCATTACAATTTCTAATTTGGTCTTAAATAGAAGCCGATTAAAATCTGGATTTTATTTTGTTGTTATGGTGAGAATAGAAATTCATGAGGTAATTTTTATTGCTGGATTTTCAAAAGACACTTACTTTTAAACCATTATCAATGCAGTTTAACATCAGGTCAAGGAAAGCTAACATATTTGTTTCTGTTTCATAAATAAATTTGATTGTACATTTTATATTCTCTTGATAATTTACAAATCGGGTAATATTAAATATGTCAGCCAATATAAATAAATTGAATAACATCTGACGAATGAATCTCTTAAAATCTAAACTAGCTGGCTTAATTGAGATTTTACATCTAACAGTTGCATTTGATAACTTCCCTGTTTAGACCGATTTTTAAAATTAATGCATTATGAGTACTTGTAATCATATACCATTTTGCTTTCATGACTTTTCAGCCAGTGTTAAATGGTCAAGAGTCTTTTCTTTCATTTGACATGGATTTATGTTCAAACGAAGGCAAAGAAAATAATCAGGAAAATATACTTCCAAATATACTTTGTACAGCTTGAATAGATTCATCCACCTGTTCATCTGTTGAGTTCCCCAGTATTACAAACATGTTAATAGTCAGCTATCAAATGACCTCCACCTAATGGGGGGGGGGGGAAACACCTTTTCTGTTATTTGTTTTCTTTAAGGAAAGCATTTTGCATCTTAAGTTTCCCAAACTTTAGCTAACTCTTCATTTATATAAAACTCACAATTTACAAGAGCAGATTTTTTAAAACTCCTTAGATGCAAGGGGTCACTGGGAGTGAAAGAGAATGAGAAAATTTTAGTTAGAAGGAAGAATAATAAAAGAACATGATTCAGAAAGGCAGAAGATGATGATTGACATTGAGTTTAAATTTTTGAAAATTGTGGGTGGCAGGAAAGCAAGAAACCGGAAGAGAGTTCCACAGGCAAGAAGTGCAAGAAA
>OZ010603.1:63545064-63577564 GCA_963932145.1 Acanthosepion lycidas | reverse complement strand
AATTAGGGAGACATTTGAGCCTTTCCCTAGGGACGCCATGAAGGTTGCATGTGCCAGATTCTGGAGTTGGATTGAGGCCATGGTAGATTATGAGGGTGGCTTCTTTAAATGAATTGTCATTTGATTATTATAACTTTTATATAAATGTACTGTTTATTTAAACTATATATTTATTTATTTCCATCTCCTAGCCTGATTCAAGAAATTTTATTAGAAAAAAATCTGCATTCCCCTAAGGAAAACCATCATTATATCTGATATGCTTTAACTGCTCAGCTACATAGAACCTACTGTGCAAACAAAGCCTGAATAATGCTTTTGAACACAGACCTTTCCTGATTCTTGAAATATACATATCTGCTCGGTTTTATATTTTGATGTAAGACAATTTTCAGGAATGGATTTTTCATTTATTAATCTGATATATTTCTATTTTATTGTTTAAATGGTATTTTTAGTGGATACCTATATTTTAGTAGATGCTCTGTTCATTTATTCAACAGTATATTTATTTATTTATTTCCATCTATCGGCCTGAATACTTGAGAAATCTTATTAGAAATATATGCCTTCTCTGGCAGCAATGTATAAAAATGACAGTAAGGCTTCAGCAGCAGTAAGAAGAGAGAAACCTCGGTGAATTGAGCTGTAGGTTGCTTAGGTTTAAAAATACAAGATTTTCAGGATTGTCTCATGATTGAAGTGTTGGTTCCTGAATTTGCTGATGTAGTAATTGTAAGTTCAATTCCTGGGCCAGGCTGGTGCAGATGTATACTGACCAATATTAAATAAGAATTGGACAGGATATCCCTAGATATGGTTAGCAGAATGAGGCTATTCTACAGAGATCTGTTTGAAATTCCCTGATTGATAATCACTTGATGAAGACTGAAGTGTAAAAAAATTGTAAAAATAGCAAAAGTGAGGACAATAGTTTGAGTGAAACTAATGTAAATAATTTCTTCTTGTTCTTTGTTGAAATGCTCTAGCATCCTATTTTCTGGTCATAAGTCTATCAAAAGAAGCTGAATTAAAAAGATGAAAGAATAAGGTAATTGGAAATGAACTATATAATAATTCATCCACGCTTAGAATATTGCTGCCACATATGGTCCGGTGTCCTTGCTGTTTACCTTGAACTCCTTGATTAAATCCAAAGAAGAATCAGCAATATTATTGGTCCTGATCTGACACCTCGGCTTCAGTCACTTTCCAATTGCTGTAAGGTTGCCTCCCTGTGCCTTTTCTATAAATAGTTTCATGATAATTGTTTGGAAGAGCTCTTCACTATGGTACCTAGACTTTTTGAATTTAAGCACAATACTAGATTGGCATTGATATCTCATCAATTTACAGTTAAACTGGCTAATGTAAATTCTATGCTAATTCTTTTTTTGCACTTCTTGCTTGTGGAATTCCCTCCCAGCTCCATGCTTTCCAGCCAACTTTGATCTTCAAAAATTTAAATGCAATGTCAGTTGCTATCTACTATCCTCCTGAATACTCTTTCCTCTCCCTGCTCATTATTAATGTTTCTGTTCCTAATTCTTCCACACCCTGTAACCTCTTGTGTCTTAGTGGCTCTACTGCCTTGCATGGGGTGATACCAATTAAACAAAAAAAATTTGTTTGTGTGATTTTTCTATAAATGACATTACAAAATCAAAATAATTTCTTTGCTTTTACTCTTCTTCAACCTATTAAAACCAAAATGATGTTCTCTGAACAACAAGAATCAAAATTGCAACTTTTGTTGTTTATTTTTCAGAATGGTGTTGGAGACACACCCGATTCTTATGCATATGATGGAAACAGACTACGCAAATGGAATGTGAAAACTCAGAGATATGGAGAAGTATTTTTGCATTTTTAAATTTAATTTTGATTCATTATATAAAGTGTGGCAGAAATCCCTTCCACCATAATGTTAAGACATTAGCTCGATTAAGACAACATTACCACTAATGTGTTACTATTAGGCGGGAGGTATTTCTGTCACCCTCATCCCTCCCCTGTGTAATTTTCTTGTGTTTGCTTCTTGACAATAAATTGGAACATAGGTTTTATTGGTGGGGGGTGTTTTGTTTTGTTTTGTTTTTTTTTTTTTTTTTTTTATTGTTGTTTTTTTTTATTGTTGTTTTTTTTTTTGCGGGGGGTGTTAAGTGAAAAATCAATCAAATACTTGATTTTATCATTTTTACTTTTTGTCTTTTCTCTTGGAAAACAAACAAAACAAAGAAACGCTTGGCTTTCAGCAAATAAAGTATGTAGTTCTTAGTGAGAACCATCCTAAGAATCTTGTGGACTGGTGCTACAGAAAAAAATGAACTAAGAACTGTGCCAAATAAAATAAACCACATCACATGAAGACTCTCAACTGCTAAAATGGATATCACCTGTAACTCAAAGAGAAAATAATGAAATAATCAAGATGTTGACATTCCGCACCACTTCAAATAAAAGGTTAGGAAGGAAATCTCTATCAATACTGGAAAGGGTGATAACAGCTGCTGAGTTTGAGAAACCTATTTTCCTGAATAATTGGTTTAAGAGAAAGATTCTAATAAATTTCCACTGAAAACAACATTGTCTGCGCAGTCAATGAATGCCGAATATCCCTTTACAGGGAAAACGGCTAATATTACCATTACATCTCTTGTAATGTCTGTAGTATTGTTTAGTTTCAGTTCACACATGTACTGATTTAAACATTTATGATACCAACAGCTAATATCACTTGGATTGCTCTATGTTTATACATTCAATAAGTGCTTTGAAAAAGGATGAAAATCTTATTTTGCTTGTCCCTCTCTTCATTAGGCTCACACGACCATTATGCCCTGCCAATACCTCATAAATAATGAACTATTCCATTTTGATTGTGTGGAAGGAAGGGAAAGACATTACTTGGTTTCAATACTTAACAGCTGTTTCAATGAAATGGAAAAAGTTGTTAATTTCAAATCTTTTCATTTGTATCCCCTTACTTCTTAAAATAATGACCAGCATTCATATTTATGATTGTTATTGCAATATTTTGTTAAAGTTGTTAAGCTCAAATATTTACCGATATGATGCAGGAATTTCTATGGATATCTTATTATCATAGAACTCACCATGAGCTTATTCAATTATTAACTTAAAAATTAAAGATTCATCAGAAAATTAAAATAGAAGGACCATGAAATTTTCACAGGTTAAAACTAGTCATGTTATAATTTTGCTTTTTCCTTAGTTTCATTATACTTTATACCCTATTCCATTTTAATCATGAGGAAAGACAGAAAAGACATATCAGAAAAGCTGTTTTCAGTGTGAAAAAGAAAGAAAGTGAAAAGATAGAGGTGGCAGTGTGTTTAATGTCTGCTTCAGTGAAATAGAAAATCTTCTCAGTTTTGAATTACTTCATTTGTATCCTCTTTAAATAATGACCTGCATTTATAACTATGATTGTTATTGCAGCATTTTGTTAAGCACAGATATTTAATGATGCAATCAGGGGAATTTTTCCAGGTATTTTATTGTTGTAGAACTTGTCAGGAGCTTATTCAATCATTAACTTAAGAATTATGATTCATCGAAAAATAAAAACCAGAAAATAATAGACTATTCCATTTTAATCACAAGGAAAGATGTGCCAGAAGGTGCAATTTTTAATTGTTTTTAAGTGTGGAATTTCTCTGGTATTTCATCCAATAAAATTTTCAACTTAGAAATCTTTTAAGAAAGACAATTTTAAACCTTATCTTGAGCCTACCAAATTGACAAGCATCTTTTTTTACTTAAAGATAGGACTACATTGGCATGTATCGGCTTTGAAAATGAAAAAAAAAAAAAAGTGCTCATCGTCAAAATAGTGACATCGTTTAAAGAAACGTGGAATAAAAACTAATCATCACATGTGAGAAGAAATTATATCTTTATATAGAGAAAAGATTACATTTTGTTTACATGCTAATTTTATCTAAATAGTTTTGAAAATAGTCAAGATATAAGCAATTGAATTTGACAGAAATGTTATTATTTTAACCTGCTTTCACAGTGTAAAATATAGAGAGGCTTGGGATAACCTAATGGAAGCTCTTTCTTAATTCAAATTTATTTTCCCTTCTTATTGAACCTGAAATGACTTGTTATTCGATTACAGTCCTGGTTAACTGGTGATGTAATAAGCTGTGCTATTGACTCTGACAAAGGAACGATTACATTTTTTCGGTAGGTATAAACAAGTAATATTCTCTTTTCTCTCTCTTTTTTTTTTTTTATTGTAAAGAGATATTGTCCTATAATAATTGATATTTAGTATGTGTAGGCAACTGAAACAATTTGGGTAAGGAGACAACTTGGATTATATAAATAATAATATACTTTTGTTCCATAATAGTTGGTATATTTTAATATATGAAACGTGTAGACAAATGGACCAACTATTATGGCACAGAAATAGTATTACAATTAATATACTAACTCTGTCCCATCATAGTTTGTACAATTTTTAGTATATGAAATGTGTACATAAATGAACAAAGAACACATGGCACAGTGGATAAAGGCGTTGGTTAGATCCAGTGACAGGACCCAAAGAGTGTGAGTTCAATACCCGGTTAAGGCAGTGTTGGGACGCACCCACCTTCTCATCAGAATGGACTGATCTCTCTACTACTAATAGGACAGTTCTATAGAGTTCTTGGGGAGATCAGGTGACCATCACACTTCCGTCTCTCTACCGGAAGATACAGTTGGACTTTATACTCTTTCTGATTGTTACTGACTAACCTGCGTTCGTTTGACTACTAATCTCTCTGTTGTAAATACCTCTTCGGATATACCAGTATTTTTCCCTACGTATGTGTTTGTCCTTATTCTAATACACGCACGCGGAAACACTCAACATCTCAACAGGCAGTAGAGTACTTTGAGAGGGGAATTAACAGGAGATAACTGATAACTGACATCCATTAAACATGGCACGTGGAACTAGAACAGTCTACCCCAGTGAGTGAAATAAAGGGTTCAGTTTGACATTCCAACCACCTGAAGAAGGCCGGAGCATACAATGGCCGAAACATTGTAATAAATATGGCGACAAAGATGAGGACAATAGTCTGAATAATGTAAATAGTGCGCATAATACCTCATCTCAGAAATATAGACAGATACTTTCAGAAAATTATATTTTATTTTTGGAAGATTTTTTTTAAAGAGATTTACATTTTTATACCCCTTTGCTAAAAATGATTCTAAATTTAAAAAAAAACAAAAACAATTCCTTCCAATCAATTTAAATAAATTTTGAAATACAGAATAGTATTTTTTTTATTGGAAATTAAAACTAAAATAAAAGCTTCAAGAAAGATTTTTCATTATTAAAAATTCATTTTAAACATTACGTATTGTGGACATACCTAAAAATCGTGTAAATAGTTATAATACCTTGTCTCAGAAATGTCGACAGATCAAAAATATAATTCATGATAATATCATTTAAACATTGTGTTAAGAGAAATATGGAATTTAATTCAAATTTATAATTAAGATGTTTTAACCATGTGTCTATTTTGATATTATTTTCTTAAAGTATTATCTTATTTAATTTAATATTTATTTTAAAATATTACCGTATATACTTGTGTATAAGCCAACTTCATGTATAGTGTGATCCCTGGACTTTTTTGCATTCATTTTAACCCCTTCAGAAAAAATTTACTGTTGTAATAGTGCAACCTGTCACTGAAAATGCCTGATTTTTAACATCTTCCAAAAAATTACCTGTGTATAGTATCCATCCCTATACTTTTTGTGTAAAAAAAAAAAAAAAAAAAAAAATGATCTTAAAAACTTGCACTATACACAAGTATATACAGTCTGTTAGACAGAAAACATGTTATAAAAAGTTATAAATAATCAAATTTTAATTGTGACATTTTGACTGATTCAATAATTTTAATCTAGAAGAGATAATTTCTGATCAATAAATTTAACCATTTTGGTGTTTTTAAAATTCAAATGATTATTTGTATATTTATCTGTATTATTTGTCTTTCATTTTTTCCTGTCCCTTCCCCATTTATTTTTTCCTATCCCTTACCCCATTCATTTTTTCCTGTCCCTTCCCCCCATTCATTTTTCCTGTCCCTTCCCCCATTCATTTTTTCCTGTCCCTTCCCCCCGAATCATTTTTTCCTGTCCCTTCCCCCCGAATCCTTTTTTCCTGTCCCTTCCCCCCGAATCCTTTTTTCCTGTCCCTTCCCCCATTCATTTTTTCCTGTCCCTTCCCCCGAATCATTTTTTCCTGTCCCTTCCCCCATTCATTTTTTCCTGTCCCTTCCCCCATTCATTTTTTCCTGTCCCTTCCCCCATTCATTTTTTCCTGTCCCTTCCCACCATCATTTTTTCCCGTCCCTTCCACCGATTCATTTTTCCTGTCCCTTCCCCTCCCGATTCATTTTTTCCTGTCCCTTCCCCGCATTCATTTTTTTCCTGTCCCTTCCTCCCATTCACTTCTTTTTTTTTCTGTCTCTCACCTCCACCATTCATTTTTCAGAAATGGAAAGTGTCTTGGAGAGGCATTTAACAGTGTCCGTACAGGTCCAGGTTTTGCATACTTTCCAGCAGTCAGTTTATCCATGTCAGAGAATGTACGAGCAAATTTTGGAGCCACTCCTCTCAGATATCCTTTTTTTTTTTTTTTTTTTTTTTTTTTTTTCAAAGAGATTAAGGAATTTTTATTTAATTACTTCAAGGGGAAAAAAGGACAAGAAGATGAAGAGAGCTATGATCATCCATGTACTGAAAGAAATTGTCATATAAAAGAAGAAAAATCTTCCTACACTGTCTCCATTTCTCGGATACCATATTTCTCTATATATAATATAGGTACTGGTAAATGTAATTATGACACCTTTGTATAATTGTTTGTATGTATTTTACTATATTTTTAAATTGTTATCATAATTTAATTATTTATAATCATATATATTTAATTCTGGGATAAGCAGGTGACAAGTGTGTGAAACATTCTTTTATATAAATAAATATGAATGTGTCAGTGTGTCACATTTTTTCAACTTTACTCCTTGAGGCCATAGCCCAAAATATCATACCATTTTGGAATCAGTCCGACTCTGAGCATATTAAAAACATTCTGGACTGGATCTGGATCAGCAATCCTGAAATTTTGGATTCCCAAGTTTTCATTACTGCAATTGTTTTCAGTGATTTTTTTTTTTTTTTTTTTTTTTTTTTTAACATAATTTTTTGCAACAAATTTTTTTGTATAATAACAATTTTTATCACTTGGAAATAAATTTAGGAATAATTGAAATTAATTACATCACTGAAAGTCACCTATGAAATAAAAAATAATTGTTTGTATGAAAAGAAAAGACCTATATGCATCAAATTGTCTTTAAGTAAAGTAAAATGGAAGCCGGAGAATTATTGTTGAACTTTTAAAATTAAGCTTAAATATTAATGCAATATTTAAATGTAGCGATCAATTTTGAGTTCTGCAGTTTATTGCTGCCTATTACATACAGCAGCAGTATGCCTTGCAACAAGAAATCTCTGCTAACGGAGGGCCAGATTGCAATCAAAAGAGCCAATGCTGCAGCAAGGAAAAGAAAGTTCTGTACAAATGAAAATCCAGATCAAATGGCAGCTATGAGAGCTTCCAATATGCAGTGCCCACTGCAAGAGCTAGCTTAATTGCTGCCTGATAGGGTGCCTTTTAATCTAATTTATTTTACCATTTTTTTTCATTTGTAATCCTAATTTGATCATTTATAATCATATATATTTCATTCTGGGTTCATCAATGGACAAGTGTGTCTGTAACAGGGCAGTGGGCCTGACTGAGTCATATTAGTGCATAAAATATTATTTAGTCACTTGAGGTATTGAGAGATTTGGTAATCCTGAATGAAAGATAGATGTAGAAAAATATAAAAAAGTGGTTAATTGGATTGGAACCCGATGGAAAAAAATTTGGTTTAGAAATATTAAATTGAACCTATTATGAGGAAGGCATCGGAATATTAGAACCATCCAGTTTAATTGAAATTCCCTACCTATCCCCACAGCCCTGAAGAAGTTGTGATGACATTATTAATGTTTCCCAACATTCTGTAAAATCCAGATAAACTTGAAGAATGTTTTTTTTATTTTTTTTTTTTTTTTTTTACAGTAAGGTTCACCCTGTACAAGGCCCAAGGGCCACTCAAAGTAGAAGGTTATGTTAAGGGGTAGTTTATATGGATAGGAGGGAAAGATAACAGTTAACTCTAGACTCTTAATCTGTTTGAGTGTGTAGCAATCAGGAAAACATCCTCTCGGTAGTCTGTTCCATAGGGCAGTGGTTCGTAGGAAGAAACTGTTTGAGTTGAACTTACTTCTCGCCGATGGAATACAGAGGAAATGTGGATAGTTTACTATTATGTAAGTGTCATGGCGGGTCCTAGCTGTGAAGGTTAAACCTGGCAGAACCAAGAAATGTATCTCATCAGAGCACTTTCCATGGTAATAGAGATAGAGAATTGAGAGGCTCATCTCATTCAGCCTATGAGAGAGAGAGGCTGGAGTGTGGAAAATAATTCTTCTCCAACAAGGACTTGGAGATGCTTTTGAACTCTATCAAGACGGGAAAATGAGGTTTGGGCAGTACCCACCCAAATATGGCAACAGTACTCCATTTTTGACCTGATCTGGCTCTTATGAAAGTAGAGGATAGCATGAGGAGTCAGGTACTTACTGAAGCGGTACAGGGAGCCGATATTTTACTTATATCTTTAGCAATGGATCATATATAAGAGTTCCACTTGAGATCAGGTGTGAGTTTGACGCCTAATATTCTAAAGTACAGAGCCTCCTTGAGAAGACATTCGTTCATCATGACTAACGGTTGTTCAGGGTCTGATCAGCAGTGATGGAATCTAACTAATTTGGTTTTTGAGCATCCCATGTGGCAGAATTATATTGAAGCCTTACCAAAATTTCTGATCTTGAGCACTTTAGAAGCATGGATCATGTGCAGTGCTAATAGGAAGTTCTTTGTTCAAGGATGAAGTCTTCTTTCAGACTGTTATCCTTATCAGCACGCACATAACTTTAGCCAGTTCATGCAAGGCAGTTTCAGGGACCATACTTAACGTCCGTTTTCGTCAAAATTCTAACAGCAACAAAGTTGGCAACAAACCTGTATTTTAACTATTAGATATCTCTCACTGCCTTGAGGGAAGAAAAGAATTTATGACTCCCAAAGGACAGGTATTGCCTTGGGTAATGACTCCCTGGGGTCTGAGTTTAACATTATTTTGAAACTACCAAGCTGAAGCCAGGTAGGTATATGTTTTAGTGCTAAGCAGATGTAACTGCCTTGATCAGAATTTGAACTCTGAATGCCAAATCCACTTTCTGTGCTAATAATCATTAAATTACCTGTACCCCAAGAACCACTAAAATATGATACATGTCAGGCTTTGTAGAAATACCAACAGTATATATATATATATATATATATATATATATATATATATATATAGTGCAGGAAAAGAAAAAGTCTGAATTCAGACCAATGTCATGAAGTATGTGAAAACATTCTTTGGATTGAATGTTAATCTTACCATTCACTCAAGCTGGAAAGGTATTTAATCATGTAAGGAGCCTTTGCTTTACCTGGAATCCATGCTAATCAGGATATATTTGCACTTTTCACAGAATTGCATGAGTTTTGTAATGACTCAGTTTTTGTCTTAATAAAATAAGCTATAGTTTATAAGAGGAATGATCTAAGGGAATAACCAATAGAGTATAATTGGAATAACCCAAGGTTTATTGCATGAGTGGAATAATCAAAAGAAATGAAATAATTTCTGCTCTGATGGTCTATTCTTTGGTTTGTTGTTATTTCTTGATGTTTTATTCCTTGACAATGTTGTACATATCAGGTTGAAGGATATCGACCCCTTCAAGACCCCCCCACAATTGACCTTATTCAAGCACAGCTCCTATTTTGTTATCTAGAAAATTTGTTACCAGTGATGGTTAAGGAGGAGGTAAGTACACAGTTTCATGTACATTCTTAAAAAAAAAAAAAGTTCTGTCCTGAATTGTTCATAAAATAGCAGGACTGCTTTGTTGCATCAGTAATTTGAGCACTGAATTGGCAGAAATGTTATCGTTCAGATCAGAATTGACTAATCCTAGCAGAGTTCCTTGTCTAAATTTTGATTTATTGTAAAAAGAAAAAAAAGTTTTTACTCTGAGTTGCATAAGGAATAGAAAACTCAAAAAAATTCTAAATTGTTCATAAAAAGGAAGTAGTGCTTTTTAGTTGTGCCAGAAATTTCAACATGCAACAACAAAATTTGCATTCATCGTCTAGTTTAAATCGGACAATACATAATAGCAATAAATCAGTAGTAGCAGGATTTTTCAATCAAATCAACTGCAAACATGTAATTTTATAGTCAATTTAAACAGGAGAAGCTAGAAATCCCAAGATTTGAAACTGAATTGACAGATATCTGATTTCTATATAAAGACATTATTCACATCAGAACAGACCTAATCCTGACAATTTCCATTTTTTTTTTTTTTAAATCAATTTCACACAAGGCAGTAAAGCCACGGGGACACAAGGGGAAGCATTAGGAACAGAAACATTACTAATGAGCGGGAAGAGGAAAGAGTAATCAGAAGGACAGTAGATAGGGATTGATTCTGCATTTAAATTTTTGAAGATCAAAGTTGGTTGGAAAACATGGAGCCAGAAGAGAGTTCTACAAGTGAGAAGTGCAAGAAAAGAAACTTTTAGCATAGAATTTACGATTACATCTAGCCAGCTCAACTATTAATTAATGAGATCTTGATGCCAGTCTAGTATTGCACTTAAATTCAAAATGTCTAGGTACCATAGCAAAGAGCTCTTCCAAACAATTTCCATGAAAATACTTATAGAAAAGACACAGACAACCTTATGGTGGTGGAAAAGTGATTGAAGCTGAGTCACCAGATCAGGACCAATAATATTGCTGATTCTTCTTTAGATTTTGTCAAAGAGCTCTCCCACCACTATAAGGTTGCCTTTCTGTGTCTTTTCTGTAAATACTTTCATGGTAATAGTTCAACTTTCCAACCAACTTTAATCTGCAAAAAATTTAAATGCAATGTCATTCGCTATCTACTGTCCTCTTGATTACTCTTTTCTCTTTCTGCTTATCATTAATGATTCTGTTCCTAATTCTTCCAAACCCTGTAACCCCTTCTAGTGGCATTACTGGGGTCATACGGATTTAAAAAAACAAAACAAAAAAAAACACAAATACAGCAAAAATTGTTATGGCAAAATTGTTCAAATCATGTAACAACATAATTATCCATTCCACAAAATGTTTAATATCTAAAAAAAACAAAACAAAAAAAACATCTAAACTGAGTTTCTTTTTTCCAGCTTGATATCATTTTTTGTAAGAATCACTGAAAAACCCTTTGAGTTATTCAGCTAAAAAGAGCAGGTTAAAATTGTCTTGTGTCACACCCACTGTCTTCCCAACTGAGCAATGGTGAGAGGAAAAAGATCATTCAGGCCTTCAATAATAATATCAACATTCATACTTTGGCTTCCATCTTCAAAGTCCATTCAAGAACCATCAAGAGAATGGTGAATATGAGAGGAAAACTTGATTAGGAGGTCACAACAGCAAGAGAGATCATCATTTCAACCTCTAAAGGGATCACTTAGAAAAGATCCAACTCAATTCATAAGACATTTGGCACATGAGAAAGGAGTTTCACCTGTGGCAGTCCAAAGAGCAGTGAAAAAAAACTCTAAAATGAAATTGTATGTGAAACCTGTGAGGCACCTTTTTACTCCAGGACAGAAAGAAGGTTAGAGAGGGCAAAGATCTTCTTGAATAAATTGGAAAATAATCTTGGAATAATATATATATATATATATATATATATATATATATATATAAAAGCAAATATGTGGATATAGATCCAACAGTATGAAGAAAAATATGGAAAAACAAAAATCCGAATATTTATAAGGCAGGCATAATATCTATCTCACGCACGATGAATACTAGACCCGGCTTCTTTAATATTTCCCCTTTTCTGGCAAGATTAATGCTGGACAAACATACTTATAAATTTTAGATTAAAATAAAATTCTTTCTCATTTAAAATATACTCTATTTTAGGAATACGTTTTCACAACATCGCCCACGTGCCGCCGATGTGATCATATTGCAAAACGGAACACTGATCTTAAAAATTTTCAGTTCTTCTGTTTTGATTAGTCTTATGTCTATTGTCTTTTCATGTTGCTTGAATATCGTCTAATTTTAATTATGTTTTAATAACTATATCCTGAAGAAGGTCTACTAGACCGAAACGTCTGACGTCGACATTGAAACAACATTAAAACAGCATACTTGCATATTTGGATTTTTGTTTTTCCATATTTTTCTTCATATATATATATATATATATATATATATATATATATATTTGAACTTTATATCAATCCTTCATAGCTTCCGATTGATTAATTAATGATGAACAGGTCATCAGGTTAACAATATTTCTGTTAAGCTTAGAGAGTAATTATACATTCTCATTGCTCAAATTAGAGACCAGTAGTGTTATAAAAACCTTGTAGAATTCCAGTAAGATATCTTTAATCATTTCTAAAATACAACAGTTTAGAGTTTAATCTCTAACAATTGAACAATTTTGCTGCTACACCCAGGATATATAGGTACACACACACATGCACACACACACACACACACAGTATTAAAGTATGCTTTCTTTTAAATTGTAAAGTTTTGCTTTTTCTTTTTACTTAGTCTGAACGTAAATCCCTGCCCATTGAGAAAAGAGACCTGCGTCCACCTACGCTGACTGATTCCCGAAGCCGGCAATGCAATCTTCTTCTGGTGGCTGCACATCTATTCAACAAACTGGCCACATTATTGGTAATTTCTTTATTCCTTGTTTTCTAGCTTATTTCTTGTTTTCACATTTGTCCCCTTGAAAAGCTAACAGCTATAATTTTAAAAGTATGGTAGCATAAAAAGGAAAAAAAAAAAAAAACATAAGTTGCTTTTTCTTTTTTTTCTTAATTCATGGTATTAGTTTAGAGTTATATTTTAACAGCAATAGTCCCTTTACTCAACTTTATTGATTTAAGTGCAGTACTAGATTGGAAGTTAGGTCTCATCATTTTATATTTGAAATGACTAGATACAACCATTAGTTCTATGCAGTTTCACACTTCTCAAAATCTCTTTTGGTTTCTTGCTTTCCAATCAACTTTGATCTTCACAAATTTAAATGCAGTGTTCATCATTATCTCCTGTCTTCTTAATTCCTGTTTTTTTTTTTATTATTCCTTCTCCTTAATAATGTTTCTCTTTTTCTCGTACTCTTATACATTCAGTAACTCCATGCATCCTAGTGGCTTTATTGCCTTGCTTGGGGTGAAATGATTGGAAAAATGTCTTAGTTTATTTTTACATCTCAAATAAATGGATAGTGAGTTTTGGTATGTTCTGTTCTATTTGCTCAAACTTTGTCACAATCACTCACCAACTCAAAAAGAAAAACAAGTGTCCCAGTCATGCTTTCCTCTCTGTTTTTAATGTTGCTGATTATTACTCATATGGCTGAGAGGGTGAGGCATGTGGTCTGGGCAGCACACAGCCTCCATATAGTATCTCCCAGATCTGTGCCCCGGAGAGGTTATTCGAGTCTTACCACCAAAGGACAAAATTTTGACCAAGCATGTCACTACCATTATTTTACAAGATAACTACTATTGTTCATCATACCTTTGCTCATGTTAAGTCTTGTGATTTTTTTTCTCTCCTAACAGTATTTTCCCTCTTCAAATAACCTTTTTTTTTCTTCTAAAACGGCATGTTTTTTATCGCAAATAGCACAAATCTTCCCTAAATAGTACTTTTTATTTATAGACAGTAATGTATTTGCAGTGTACTTATAAAAATATCAAAAGATGAAATATTGTTGCCATTTTTTTTTTTTTTTTGCCATGGTAAATAAACTTGTATTCTTTTATTTATCAGGCAAAAACAAAAAAAAAACATTCCATTGAGAATCTTTGAAAGCTGTTGATTTATTATCACCAAAATATAAACTTCAATTTTTTTGTCTCCTTTCAGAAAAGTGCCTATATTGTTGAGGCTTGTCTCTTGAGGTTTATGTTGAAGGTCTGTGATGCAGAATCGTGCCTCTCTGAACAACCATATATCGCTAAACTTTTAGACAGTATGTGCACTCTGATGCAGGTAATCTTTTCTCCATGTTGTATTTGTATGTTAGATTGTTGTCCCTAAGGAATTAATAGATTTGATCTTTAAGCCAATAGTATTTCTTATTACTTTGAATGTTATATTTTACTGGATACACATCTTTGAATAGTTGTTCTGTTCATTTTAAACGGTATAATTGACATCTACCAGTCTGGGCATTTGAAAGTGTTAATAAAGAAAGTGTGTATGTTGTGGCATGGTTCAAACCTGTATGCTTCTCATATAGCTGCTGTGTTGCTGGATGTGCTTATTTGTGTCAAATAAGAATGAGCATGCAATTCAAACCTTCATACATTTCATAACAATAGGTTTGAACATAACCAGTGGATTACTGGTAGATTAATAGTTTCTGATAGGGAACATGAGAGAAAGTCTGACTGCCACCTTGAAATCCCTTTTCCTGTCTGTTGTTCTAGAGAGTTCTGATCAAGGGGCATAACTTGGTTCCCATTTAAGGAGCTAGTTAGCTCCCTTGTTATGATGTCTAGTCGAACAATAACAGAAACCACATTCATACTTCAGCCTGCTTAGCGACATAAGACTTTACAGCAAAGCAAAACTCGATTACACCTTTTTTTTTTTAAATATGCAAATTTTTCACTGGGATATTTCATATCTGCTGACTTTTTTTTTTTTTTTTTACATTCAAAACATAAACAAAGTAATTTCTGTGGAACTAATTACAGCCACATCACATTGAAACACCACTTCCCATACAATCACTGAAGTTAAGTGGCATCAAGCCTGATTCATACCTAGATGGGTGACCACTTGGGACTACCAGGTGCTGTAAGCTTGGATGTACAGGTAGTGTGATGGATAAAGGCTCGGAATTGTTAATCAAAGACCTGAGTCTCAATCCTCATCAGGTTCATTATATTCACTTAGGCTCAAATGTATGAATTCACCTCTTTTTCCCTCCAAACTATGGGTTAATTATAAGACTTATATCACTAAACCATTATTACTTGCAAAAAGAAAAAAAATTACAATTTAAAAATATTTTCTGGCTTTAAATAATCTGCAAAAGAGTTAATAAGCAGTAGAAATCAAATCAACCAACCAACCAAGGAACTGATAGATTTTATTTTCAATCCAACATCATTTCTGATTAATTTAGACATTATATTTTAATGGATACTCATGTTTGAGTAAACATTTTGTTTTTCTTAAGTTTGAATTACATCTACTGACCTGTGTATTTAAATGTCTTAATAAATAAATTGTGCCATGTGGCCAAGCAGACTAAAGCATGCAGAATCAGAAAGTGGTTTTCTCCACAAATGGTGGATTCAAGTTTGAACTCTGCCAGAGGACATTTTCTTTTTTAAGACTATTGTGTGCACAGGCTGGTAGATGTAACTCACACTGTTTTAAAAAGACGGGGCATGTACTAAAATACGTGTATCTACTAAAATATAGCATTTAAAGTGATAAGCAGTTGTTGTTGTTATCATAAATCTGATATTCCCCCCGTCACATGGTTTATCAATCCTTTGTGAGTTACTTAAAGCAGAAATAATATTTTAAATTCATAAATACTGAAAAATATGATAAATAAACTCTATTTATTTCAGACTAATGGTGGTAAATGAATGACAAAAATGAAAAAAAAATCCTATGCAATATTTTGAACCTTGAAAAAGGACTTCTTCAGACTAAATCAATGTTGGTTATGACTATACTACATTGGGAGTGATGTTGAAAATTCTGTGACTCTTAATTGTAAATTTTTTGACATCCAATGTGCCTCGATACACAACTGAGCTGACCTGGTTTACCTCATTTAAAACGAGCTCCGTTAAAAACAAAAACAGTCGGAAGTTGAATGGGGGTCAGCTACACTGTACCTCTTGATATATCAGGCATCAGAAATTTAAAGTTAGGCATCCCTGCATCTGCAGTGTTTCTCTTGGGGATATAATTATAAACAACATTTTTGGGTATCATCTTTCTCTGTGTATATCTGACATCTCCCTCAGTAAAAAAAAAGACATCCTTTCAAAGAATGAAAACCCATCACATGCTATCAATTTATTTTTTGTCCTATCATAAATGCATTTAATGCAGATATTTTGTTTAATCCATTTAACTTCAGATTCCTATCAAAACAATGAGTTGATGTTAAAAATAGGACATCATCTCAAAATTATTTCACTTGTTTGAAAAGAAAAGTAACTTTAATATACAATTAATAATATATAAAAATACAATATATAACAATGATATTTAATGATATACTAGCAGCCATACTCAATTGGTTGATCAGAAAAAGTATTCAATTAGAATGGTTGCAAAAACAGCATCAGGTTTAGAAGTAACAGAGTCTGTCTTCTTCAATTACTTTAAAGTACTTTCAGTAAAATCATTTTGAATTAATGCAGTTACTGATATATAACAGAAGTAGTCTGTATTTATTCAATCAAAGTTAGCTGAGGACATGAAGACCTACTTCGGACCACAATTACTTTGGAGTTTTTGAAATTCAATTTGTCAGTGTGCTTATCAGGGTTGTAAAGGAGGATACATTTTGAAAGCAATTGTTAAGTTTGATGAAAATTGGTTGAAAGATCAATGAAAAATAAGAAACCAGTAAAAATTGCCATTTTTTGCGATTTATACAGGTTTTCATGATTTGGGTGGACTCAATTATCGAGTTAAATGACTGTTAAACAATGAAGTTAATTGTTGGCTACAATTAAGTGAAGTTTGCATTAGATTGCTTGAAAATTGAGGGAGTTTTTAGTTTAAAATTTGTGTTGAAATTGATTTTTTGTTTTCTGCTAAACCCAGTGGTATAGAAATAAAAATGAGGTATCATTGAGCTTGTCATGAGGTAAATAACCTACATACGAAATTTGAGGAAAAAAGTTGAATTTATTGATTTTTGATCGACTTTATCGATTATTGATTTTTTAAAAATTAGTGATTATTTACACTAAGAACTTATCTCTTACATTGTACAATGTATGTGCCAAGTTTGGTCAAAATCAGTTGGATGGGTCTCAAGTGAAAAGTTATCACAGACACATTGACATCCTTTGTTTTAAATATATATAGATAATATAATATTTACCAAGATAATATTTAATAATATATATATAATAATTAATAATACATAAAACTATATGAAAATACAATATATAATAATAATAAAGTATATAAAAATACAATTTAAAATAATAATATAATGGAAAAATACAATTTAAAATAATATAATGGAAAAATACAGTTTACAATAATAATATGATATAAAAAATACAATTTGCAGTAATAATATAAAAATACTATATATTATAATATATAAAAACAACTTTCTTTAATTCTGAGAAAAGCCAATATGATTGCAAAAATTGTTTGGACAATTGATCATTTTCATTGTGTTGCTTTTCTTGTTGGTGCAATGCTTTTGTAGGTTGACAGGGATGATAAGAGGTTCAATGCAAATAAATACAAGGTCACCTAAAAGGGAGTGAGTTAACGCAAGACAAGAGACACTTTGGCAGATGACATTTTCACAAAAAGGAATTATGATAATTGGAAAATGTATATAAAGGCTCACTTGGAAAAGTCTAAAGATAGTAAGGATTTTACATAATATGCTGCCATTTTTATGGCATCAGTAGTAATATTTATATAAAATTCTACTGGACATAAAGTGAGAGATCGGTTTTTTATCATTACTACGCAGTAAACTGATCTCTTATTAAATTAGATACCTCCACTAATTTGTTGAAAGAGCATAATTGCATGATGAAAAAAGGCCACAAACTTGATAAAAATAAAGTTTCATTGTCAAAATGTTTTTGTTATTATTAAGAGGAAAGACCAAAAGATTTTTTTAAATTTTTTACTCCTTTTTAACATGTTCGAAATTTTGGTTAAAAATCTTGTTTTTTGTTTGTTTGTTTTTTGTATGCATCAATAGTGTAACAGAGATGATGATGGAAATTTTTGTGCCTGTTTTCCGGCAAAATAACACATTGATTTGGGGGGGAAAAAATAATTTTAAGATTTTAAATGAAACTTTCAGGACTTTCACAAATGAATTTCAGGAATTCACAAATGAATTAATTTATTTTTGAAATTATTCTTAGAAATTTATTTTTGAAATTATTCTTAGAAATTTATTTTTGAAATTATTCTTAGAAATTTATTTTTGAAATTATTCTTAGAAATTTATTTTTGAAATTATTCTTAGAAATTTATTTTTGAAATTATTCTTAAAAAGTCTTAGTAAAAAAAATTTTTTATATCGGTTACCCTGCCCCCATTTACTTAATTTCATGAAATTTCTAGAAATTAAATTTCATACTGCAATTTTTTTTTATTAGTTAACAGTAGGACTCCTTGGAGAATGTGAATCATAAATTATTTTTTTCAAGCTATTGCTATTTTCCCTAAAATCAGCTCTGAATTGTAAAATAAAAACTGCAATAAAACTATCTAATTATTTAATTTGATAAGCTTTTAATTACTTTTATAAATAATATATATTAAGGACATTATAGTCTGAAGAAAAAGAAATTTTTGATGAATAATAAATTTTTACAAGAATTGATTTATCTTTTGTGAAATTCTTCAATATAAGGAAAATCTTAATTTTGATTCAAAAACCAAAATAATAAAAGTATAAAACAAAATTAAAACCCCAAATTGTGTGTATAGGCAGGGTTAGGGGAAACCCAGCCATCCTCTCCTCTTACAGTTAGATTTATAATCACTATGTCACCAAATTCACAAATTAGTGCTTTAAAACACTAGGCCATTCTTCATGTGAGTTCAATCCCTGGCTCAGGCAGGGTGGAAATGGGGAAAGCGATAAAGAATTAAAAATAAGAACTAAACATCAGCTGTGAAATAAGAACAGTCTACACCCATAGATTAAATAAAGGGTTCAGTTCACAATTCCCTGTATGTTACCCAGATTGATATACACCTATGGAAAGCCAGAGGGCACAACAGCCAAAATGTTATGATAACGACAACAAAGATCAGGACAATAGTCCAGTTATAAATAGTGTAAATAAGAAATTTTTTAAATTAATAATTTTTAAAGTTATAAACAGTAGCAATGCCAGAAGATTACATGTGTATCGTGGGATTCTTTGTGTTCATTTTGAATTTTCTTTGCAATACAAGTTTTCCTGCATTGTGTTAGGTTGATGCAAACATAATGTCGTTTTCTCACATAGTAACACATGTGAGAAAACGACATTATTTTTGCACCAACCTAATACGTAAACTAATATTTTCATTTCAAAAAGAACACTGTATTGAAATAAGTTCTTCAATTTAAAATATTTGCCTTGAATTAATGTGTATATATTGTTTTATTATTAATCAACTGATTATTATCATGTTTTCTTTTCTGTGACAGGACTTCGAATTAAAAGCTTGCCTGGAAAACTTAACCATTACGTTGCTTTCTGCATATCGATTCTCCCCCATTACTGCTGACTTCAAATATCCGGTGGGTTATTTATTCTCTTACCTGACCATCAATAACATTTTTTATGTTACCTGTATGTCACTTTTTATGTTACCTGTATGTCACTTTTTATTGCGTAACCCTTATGTTGGCTTCTTATGCTACTAGTCTGGTCGATATTAATGTTTACTGGGAAAAAAAATGTTACCAAGCTAAATATGCTATTTTTAGAAAGGTTATGGTCTCTGCTTTTGAAAATTGAAAATCCCCCATTTGGACCACCTGGGGAAATTTAGTTATGAGGGATAATTTGAAAACTAGATCTGAAATAATGAACACAACGTAAAACGTAGACATATTACACCATTTTCAAGTGGCATATATCAGGAGTTATGAGGAAAAACTATACTTAGCTGATGAGTTTCATCTTTTGAGGCACTTTATCAAGGCAATGATAAAGTCCCTCAGAGGACAAAACACATCAGCTAAGTATAGTTGTAGGTAATTCAGTTCGCCCGTCGTTTGCGATGACTGAAATGGATTAAAGTGCTTGTTTTCGTTCAGTCCTCCAGTCTACCAACTGAGATGTCGCTAGTGACCTCTTATTCTCTCACTCTTGTTAGTACGTTGTCACACCAACAATGCTTTCTCCTGCCTTCCTCCCAGACTTGCTATTTATGCCCGCATTGGGGGCAACTAAAATTTGCATATGAGACTTACTTCTCGTTCACCTGAAACTTCCGGTTTTATAAATTCAAGCTGGTTTGAATTCTTAGTTTTTATTTTTATTTTTTCCTCTGTATGTCCACCCACAAGATAGGAACTTCAGAGTAATCCATTTCACTTTTAATGGCGGTCGCGTTCTTTCAACAGGACCTGACACGCCAAGCAAATTCGCTTTGTGGGAGGTAAGGCTTCTCATTCCTCACAATAGTTTTTTTACTCTTGTCTCTTTTTATTCATTTTCTCTCCTCTATAGATATACTTAATCTGAGAATATTGACACTTTAGTAGTTCTGTATATAGCAGTGAAACAGTAGATAACATAAAAACATAGCACAAAACAAAGAACTACTATCTCTATATGTCTCTTAGTGAATGAAATACTAACCAAAGAGCCACAATTTACAGACCAATAATTGTTTGGTTAGTATTTCATTTGACAAATAAAACCGTCTGCAAGAAGAAATAGGAAGAGAGAAGTGACAGTCCGACAGATATTTTAGAATACTTTTTGATTAACCTATATGTTGCTCTCAGGCGTTTATCTCACTGTGTAGAACTTTCAAAATGGTCACATGATTTCTGTATATTTTGCAAACCAGACAATGAAATAAGGAAGTTTTATATCTCAGGAAGCGCTGATGTTTTATATCTCAGGAACAGCTGACGTTTTATATCTCGGGAAGCACTGACATTTTATATCTCAGGAACAGCTGATGCTGAGAACATGACATTTTTCTGGTTATAAGTGTTGTTACTAGAGACAAATTGTAAGTGTAATTTTATCTTCACTTTGACTTCTTCATTTTTGGCAGTCTGGTCAGTAAGACATAAGACCTATTTGAAGAAGATTTGATGGTCTTGTGGGCTACAAGCAAAAGGTATGACTAGAGAATGAAGAAAACAACTACATAGAAATAACTCATTACATCTAGCAACTGATTGAAAAACTTGAGACCTAAAAATCCTGTTTTGCTAAGCAAACGGATGGCACACTCTAACAAGGTGCTTATTAAAAATGTGTATATCTTTTCACATCTATTTGATGTCTGACAAAAATGTGATCCTTGGTACAGAAAACATAAAATTATAGAATTTTAAATCTTTAATTCAAACACTATTGCAAAAATACTAGGCCCAGAAAATAGCCCTCCATCAAAAAAGGTTATAAGACACTACAAATGAGTATTGAAATGTTCCCAACTCTATCACCAAAAATAGCAAGCAGAACAATGTAAATGGCCTGATATAACTCAAAATAAATGTTCAAATAAATTAGCATCGTCTTCCCATTCATTCTCTTCTTGTAAAGAGCCAGAGTAATGTTGTTGCAATCTGTGCCCCTACAATGACTGCATGCTGTTATGCACATGAGACCATGTTTCTTGCAAGAGCAGATGTTTGTGCTGCAAAGACTCTTGGACAAAATCTTGCACTTACAACACACAAACCTCAGTAGATTCACAGGAGCAAAATATAGATCGGTAAGAACTGGGGCTAAAGTACCGTTTATCATTTCTCAACCCTAGCTGCAAGGATCAAATTGACAATGACCTAAAGTCTTTCAAGTCATAGCTTGAAGATACAGATACTGTGGAACAAAGCTGACTGTTCAGTTGGCGGTAGTCTTTCAGGTTGTAACTTCTTCATTGATGTTGCTGAGGGAGTCCAATGTATTGCCTGGTTTTGTTCTATACATCTTGACAAAATCTGCAACCCTGCAGATGCAACTTGGGCAGGAGAAGCAGTTGCATCAGCTAAAGTAGCTCAACAAGACAGCATTTGATTTATGAATAAGCCTGATTATCTCACATTTCCCATGCCATCTCCATGCGTGGATGACTGGCAAGTTTTGCAGAACATAGGAGTTTGTCTTCTTTGAGATTTCACAGATACTGCGCAGCAGCTTCATCTTTTCCCAAGGCTTCTTTCCCTCGGAATGCATATGTCAGCCATATCAGGGGAAAAGTGGAAAAGTAAAATGTCATATTCCATGCTAATAGGAATACATACTTGAATAACATGGTGGATAAAATAAGTAATGGTTTATTGTAAATAACCAGTACAATAAGAATGAAGGTAACAGTTATGCACAAGGTCGTCGCAAGTCAATTCAGTAGTGAGTGCTACTATTGGAAGGTCGGAAGTTCTCACGTAAGTCTGAGTCATACTCAACAGATCCTAGCTAGACTTCTTAGTCCGTTGACTTACTGATACTTATAGGTAGTTACTACCTATAGTGTAATTACTCATGGGGGTGACAAGTTATTCCATTACATCATAAAAGAACAAGAGTGTACATGTCATCAGCTATTGGAGTCAATAAATTTTTGTTTTCAGTCACTAGTTTGAACATTTCAGAAACAATGTTTGTGTCTGTGTCTCCCTCACCTTGGACCACTCAATGACCGTCTGCTTCCAAGGAACAACACAATATTTTGACAAATTAATCTTTGTTCTTTTCATTTGATAGTAAGAGCACTTCAGGAACAGCAACTTATAATCTATCTTCGATTTGTATGTTAGCAGAAGTCTGAGTTGCTCTTCACTGATGTTCATGGACAGATCTGCCTAACCATAAAAAATGATGATGGCCCATACTCAGCCTTCACATAGCTCAGGCACTGTTTTTTCACATCACTATATGTCACCCTAGGCAACCACTTCACTTGGTGGAGGAATGCATCACCATCTAAAACAAACATTGTGTCAGATAGTGGCTGAGATTCAGGTGGGCAGATGATGTTTCATCATGACTTTGTTTGTCTTTCTCATTTGGAAATTCCTGAAAATTGAAGTTCGAAATGGAGTGAGTTTGAACTTGAAGAATGGAGTCACATCTTCACATCTTTCCAGCAGAACAACCAGACTTGGAAACAGAGCATTAGAGTCATCAACATGAAAATTTTGACCATCAATCTTTACACATTTTTCCAGCTCAACAAGCGTACATCCTTGAGAACTTCTTTTCAGTGTTTTCTCTAAAACGTTCATATTTTCAAGCTTCTTCTGGATAGAGTGACCTATCTCCTCAATGATATCACAATTGATTGCAGCACCATCAGATGCTCTTGTAGTTCTGGCTGACTTGGATCAAAGGGGTTGTGTTGAGAGATCCAATTGAAAACCCCGGCCATATCAACAAGATCTCACTTCCGACATGCTCGCTAGTTCTGTGAGAAAGATTGGTCAATTGGGCACAGGTGTGCATACTATGCACCAACATCAATCTCACGGATTCAGTAAACCTGTGTCATCCCACCCCTGCACTTTATGGATCTCATCATCACCTGTTCAATGATGAGATCATATGACAAGTTGGCCCAGTAATGGTCACTGCGTTGCATAGAATGAAACCTCTACTCTGAGAAGTGTTGATGCGTCCAAGGATGCTTTTCAAGCAATTCTAGCATACATTGTAGGTACAATCATGCCCTCATTGCATAGTTGAAATGCCTGGTTGCTGCAAATAAATTTAGCATCTGCCCCACTGCCACAAGATGCAAATTCCAACACCTTGAGCATGTCGAGGTAGTCAATATAAGCCAGCCATGAGTATGCTGTTCTTGATTTACTCCTGAGTTCACGTATCAGAGTATTGAGCACTCATCAGTATTGATCTCATGCACTTGGAGTTTATTATACAGATTGTTTATTTCGTCCGCATATCAGACTGTTCTAGTTTCTCAGCCTTGTACGACCACATCAGAGGCAAACTCCTCTTCCATGCCAAAAGTAATTTCTTCCTACATCTACCTCTGCTAGATCAGCTGAGTCTGATAACTGAGAAGTCAATTGATTAGCATCTGCTGGAAGCACATCATCGATAATTTTGCTCATCAAGGCTGCATATACAAAGAAGCATGCTCATAAAGCTCTTGAGATAGTCTTTTCTGAAAGAATGTGTGACACTAAGGTTTCTGCATAGATAGTTGTCAGTAACTTGGACAACCCATCAACATTCATAAGATTTTCTTCCTTACCAGAAGGAAAAGTTTTGTTGTGAAGAACTCAGTGAAACAAGCCTGAACTTAATTTCCTATCCTAAGATTGTGCAAACATATTTTTATATAACTTGTAAATGCATGGATGTGAATTACTTACAGGTAACAAAAGAAAGAACTTCTTTACATAACCTATTAAATACGTAAATGCTACTAAATGTCTCCAAGAGTCTTCCTACATCCTTGCAAGAACCCAGTGATAAGGAATACAAGAGTAATATGGATATTCAGATTTCTTAAACTTGTATTGCAGAACAGCATTCCTCTTAGAACTGGAATAACACATAACATATAATATCAGTAGCATAAATAATACATGAAGCATTTTCATCAGCATTTCAAGAAGAAAAGTAAAAATACAAGCATTAAGCAAAATTCCTGTATTCCTTACCATTCACTCTCTGTTGTTCATTTCACTGATCCAGAACAATCCAAATAAAGTCCACATTCAAATAAGTTTTTCTCTCTTGAATTCTATCTATTAGCTGATAATATCTAATCTACAAGAATCTAAAGCAGTTGCAGGTTATATTGTAGAATCAGGAAACATTTTTTGGAAAGAGTGTGATAAATGGCCATAAAAAAAAATTTCCCCAAGGTGGATGAGAAGGAAGTTATTTTCTTTCAGAATATAGAATTCTGCTTCCAATGATATCAAACATGATTTGATAACATTTTTCCTTTCATTGCACCTTATACTCAATCTAAATCAACCAGACTACACCCTTATATTGGCCTCTATTCTTACCCCTATATTGGCCTTTATTCTTACCCCTATATTGGCTTCTATTCTTACTCCTATATTGGCCTCTAATCTTACCCTTATATTGGCCTCTATTCTTACCCCTATATTGGCCTCTATTCTTACCCCTATATTGGCTTCTATTCTTACCCCTATATTGGCCTCTATTCTTACTCCTATATTGGCCTCTATTCTTATCCCTATATTGGCTTCTATTCTTACCCCTATATTGGCTTCTATTCTTACCCCTATATTGGCCTCTATTCTTACTCCTATATTGGCCTCTATTCTTACCCCTATATTGGCTTCTATTCTTACCCCTATATTGACCTATATTCTTACTCCTATATTTGCCTCTATTCTTACCTCTATATTGGCCTCTTTTCTTGCCCCTATATTGGCCTCTATTCTTGTTTAACATTCATTTTAGCTTCACTTCATGTGCTACCCTTATGTTGACCTCACTTCATGTGCTACCCTTATGTTGACCTCACTTCATGTGCTACCCTTATGCTGCCCTCTCTGTGAATGTCAGTCAGAATTCTTAATTCAACAATTGAATATGTTTCTTGTCAGTTCAACAACTATGAAATACCCCTTGAAATGACCCTAAAATATTTGAGTTTAACAAAAGATTGTGATAACTATCCCATTTCTAAATACAAGTCAATATTTAAGCAAGAAGCTACAAATAAAAATATTCCAATTTGGCTTTACTGTCTATTTTCATATATTTATAACACTTCATTCGAAAAGTTTCACTTTCACAAGCTAAACCTTAAATATGTATTTATGCACACAGAGTAATTTAAAATTTCTTTTCATAAAATATTTTGTAATATTTGTCTCTGTTCTTCTTCCTTATTTCTTGGTATGCAATACTTTAACTCTGATATCAAATAATCTGTCAGCCCTTTTTACTTCCTTCTTTTTTTCTTCCTTTCTTCTTTTTTCTTCCTTTCTTCTTTTTTCTTCCTTTCTTCTTTTTTCTTCCTTTCTTTTTTTTCTTCCTTTCTTTCTGATTTTATGTATGCTTTCTTTAACTAAAACCAAATTGTGTCATTGATATATATTTTTCTTCAGATTTTTGCTTCACAATGAAAAGGGGATCTTAAATAATAGCAGGGCATAACAGACATGTGAAGTGGGGGGGGGGACACAGAACATTATAATTTGATTTTTGTAAATGTTTTCTCAGTATTCCTCCATTTAGAGCTTATATTTACTTAAATGTACATTTAAAGTCTTTTATTTTTTTAAACTCTGTAGAATATATTTTTTACTACAAAGTATTGAATGTGATAAATTTGATCTTTTGAAGAATATTTTTTTCTCAAATCCTTAATATTTTATTTCTTTATTTGCAGAGAATGTATTTGAGTCTGACCCTGGCAATATTGAGGCACTCCCAAACACGGCGCCATCTTCTCTCCACTGTTTTATATCCTCAGTTTAATAAACTAGAAAAACATTTCATCACTTTTCTTTCGCTAAAGAATCAACATTATTCAACTGAAAAATCTAGTGAAATCTTGATATCACCAAAATAATTCCTTTTATTGACATATTAGTTGATGTCTATCAAGACTGACAACTGATATAGCATTTGAATCCCCAACTCTGAGCCAGCCTCATTGCAAAACTATGAATCTGAAGGGAGGGAATACAACAGAGAGGAGGTCAGATGCTATATTTTGATCCCAGCCTGAATGTCAGATAAATGTAGTGTGATCTGAGGAAGAAGGCTGTGGAGTGACACTTTTATCCAAGGCAGAAGGAACAGATATTCTGATCTTAAGTCAAAATATTGAACCTTGCATAAATAATCTTATTTTTGATGTGTACTATGCTGGAAATAACTTGAGATCAAGTAAAACAGTAATGTTTATTCCTTTGCTAGTTTATTCAATAGAGTAATTCCCTATGACAATGAACATACTTTATCTGAGCGTTCAAATAATTTAAAAAACAAAAAGTTATCACACTTTGAACAAAAACTTCTTGTGCTAAAACTGGCACTAAAATGTGATGTGATTGCTATAATCTAGGAGAATCATATTGCTAAGAGAAATTTTTGATTTTGAAATAATTGTAAATTATTTCAGTCACCATCACTTTCCTTCCTGTCAGATGATTAAATTTCAAATCTAAATTGTTTGTCCATTTAAAATATTATATTTATTAGAAAATATATTCAGTTTAAATGCAGAAGGAGTCAGAAAATTGACTTCAAAAGGCCGGCTTATATCATTTTCCTGTTATCCAGGGGTTGTTGCCAGATAGAAATGGAATTTAGCCCTTGTAACACAAATGCCCCTTTCAATTTTTATTCAGAGTAATTCGCTATGTGTCACTTTCCTCAAGGTAGGATGAGCTCATTTCAAATCAAAATTCTTTCTACATTTAAAATACTACATTTATAAGAAAATATGTTCAGTTTAAGTACAGAAGAAGTCATAAAAATTACTTTTTTTCTACCCAGGGGTAAAATATTAACATATGATATATTTTGTGTAAGAATGGACACTGCTTGGCTGATAAAATATTAATTTATCATATATCTTGTTTATAAGTTAATAGTGAGGGCTGAGCAAAAGTATCATTAAATTTTGGTATATCTCGTGTATGAGTTGACCTTTAATAATTATTCAAGAAGACATTAACTTTTGGTATATGTTGTATATGAATTGACAATGGTTGGCCAATAAAACATTAATATATATATATATTATAATTATTTTTTGAAAATATGATTCCATCGCTATATAAGAGTTCTCATGTTTCAAAAACAGAAGCTAAAAAACCAGCTCTGTTTCATCCTCAAGTGAATTTTGGAATAACTAATCTTGAAATTTACTGAGCTTTATAAGCATATACAGTGTAACCCGGATATAAGAGACCCTGATATAAGAGAAACCCGGATATAAGAGAGATTTTAATTCAATGGCAGATCTGAAAATATTTTCCAAGTAAAAAAAAAAAATGTTTAAAATTAATTTTATTAATTACTGAATAATTTCTGAAAAGTTCAATAAAGTCTTATGATTATTTAAATTTTTTTTTTTTTTTTGAACTGTTCTTATTTTCTTGTTTCATTCTTTATGATGTTAAAGTTTAGCCCAGGATAAGAATCGTTCAGACTGGTCTCTATCAAACTGTCAACCCAGACATATGCAGATGCATGATATAGACTCATGCAAAGACATATGCAGACAGACAATCAGTTCCTTCCTTTAGGATATAGATTATAATTGATGTAATATTATTGAAAAGAGGTTATTTGCATTTCATTTGATAAATTTAAAAATTCATTAACATTTATGACATTGTTTATGTATATATTAACTTAGGACTTGATTTTAGGAGATACTAGACCAACCCTCTTCTCCCTACAGCTATGGGTAAATAGCAGGACAGACTGGTCTACCACAGAAAGAAATGGCAGTCTACTGCAGGAAAAAATCTGCCTCGTCAGTCATATATTGAAAGATACATGATCGCCTAAGCATGTATCATGCATGGCACATAACTAAGACCAACTCTAAACCTGTTGGGTTTCTTTTAAAAGCAGTTCATGATACAAAATGATGAGGTAACAATTTTATTATTAATTATAGATATTTTAATTTTTATTTAAAGGCAGGAAAGAAGGTTTATTGTTCCACCTGGGCTTCAGAGTTAATACATTGCATGAAAATTTGGAGTATTAGCTTAAAACAGATGTAGACTTTTGCAAAATAATAAGTATATTTTTTATTAATTATTAGCTAATAAGTAGAAGACTTTTTGGCCCCAAAATGAATGAAAACCACCAAAAAGGCCTCAATTTAAATTTAAAGTATGAAAATAAATTATTTTATGATATCAATATATATATATGTTTTACTTCTTAATATTAAGAGAAATTTCTTTCATAAAATATACTTTGAATACAATAATTAATACTAAATATCGTAAAAGCAGGTTTATTGTTCCACCTGGGCTTCATAGTTAACACATTGTGTGAAAATTTGGAATAATAACTGAAAACAGGTGGAGTCATTCCCACATAACTATATTTTTTTTATATTTCTTCCTTGCATTTATTTCAAAATATGTAATGGCGGCAAATCAGCATACATCTATTTATTTACCATCAAGTCATGTGACACATGTAGCCTCTTCACCTTTCAAGTAGTTGTTTATAAAAAAAAAAGTACTAATATAGCAAAATGAATCATATGAATATATGTTGTGTTATGCATATTTAAATTTATTTAATAATATTGTCATGATGTATTATGAAGGTTTATTATTCGTCATATATAATACTTGGAATATAATATGCAAGGGTTTGTTTATAAGGAACACTTTGATGTAGTGTAATAATTAATAAGCTAGATCAATTAGAACTTAGTAGTGAGTTCAATCCTCACTGAGTATTCCATATTTTTGGCCTTGTGCCACATGTAAGTTACACTTACTAAATAGATATATCAACTTCGGACATTATTTTAGGAGATATGTTATTCGTTTTCTTATGGCATTGTTTATATGTGTTTGTTAACTGTACATTTAACAACTCACTAAAATTTTTGAAGCTGTGACGAAACTTTAATATTTTACACAATATTTATTTGTTATCTCCCCTTGAATTGGCTGTTTTCATTTCTTTTTTTTCTTTTTCCTTAATTGACTTACATTTGACAAAATCAAGTTCCCTGTTTTTTTGCATATCAAGCCACCTGATGACAAAGGGTTATTTGAGATTGTCCCAAGGGTTTGGTGGCCCAGAATTGGAGAGGTAAGTTTTGAATTAAAACTCAAACACGAATAGGTTGGAAAGTTCTTCCACATGTGGCATGTTCTCCAGAATTGTAACCCTATTCCTTGTTACATTCCATCTGCGTCTCTGGTCAGTGGTTCCAACATGTTCAAATTGTTGAAATATCAGTATCTGTCTATATTTCTGAGATGAGGTATTATGTATACTATTTACATTATTCGGACTTTTGTCCTCATCTTTGTCGCCATATTTATCACAACATTTTGGTCCTTCAGTATCTGTCTATATTTCTGAGAGGAGATATTATGTACACTATTTACATTATTCGGACTATTGTCCTCATCTTTGTCGCCATATTTATTACAACATTTCGGCCTTTCAGTATCTGTCTATATTTCTGAGATGAGGTATTATGTATACTATTTCCATTATTCGGACTATTGTCCTCATCTTTGTCGCCATATTTATTACAACATTTCGGCCTTTCAGTATCTGTCTATATTTCTGAGAGGAGGTATTATGTACACTATTTACATTATTCGGACTATTGTCCTCATCTTTGTCGCCACATTTATCACAATGTTTTGGCCATTGTATGCTCCTGCCTTCTTCAGGTGGTTGGAATGTCAAACTGAACCCTTTATTTCACTCACTGGGGTAGACTGTTCTTGATCCATGTGCCATGGGTAATGGATATCAGTTATCTCCTGTTAATTCCTCTCTGAAAGTTCTGCACTGCCTTAACCGGGTATTGAACTCATACTCTTTGGGTCCCATCACTGTATCTAACTAACACCTTTATCCACTGTGCCATGTGTCTATATATATTGAAATATCCCTTAAAAGATTGATTGAATCAGGACCAGACCTGAAATGCATAATTTAAGTATATGTTGACTATAAGTTGATGTAATTTAATGAAAAGCCAGGAAAAATATTTTGATGACTGAATAATAATGCTATGAACATACAAGTGTAGGTCAAAAATTATCCACACATTTTTCATAATATATCTGTTTTATGAGTACAGATAATTTTTTTACTTTCCCTTTTATGTCAGCCAGATCAGATCTTGTACATACATTGTGTGCCTCAAATATATTTATCACAATTATAATTTAATTTGCTTTTTTTTAAAATTATTTTTTTTCTTCTTTAATATTGAAATAGGTATAAAGCATAAAGCATGTGTTTGCATGTGTTATATGAACATATTTCTTGTATGTGTGCATATATGTATATACAGGGAGTGTAATAAATACCTCCCATATATATATAGATAAAACAATTGCTAGATGAAGACACCTTTGCCACTAATGACTTAATATTATCTAGGAGGTATTTTTGCTGCACCCTGTGTGTGTGTGTGTGTGTGTGTATACAAGCACACACAAAATAAATGTGTTCATATAACACATGCAATTACAATCAGAATTGTTGAAACAAAATGATTATTTTTGTAGTGATTTTATAACATATTTATGTTATGATTTTCGAAAAATAATTATATATATATATATATATATATATATATATATATATATATATATATATATATATATATATATATAGTGTGTGTATTCTGTCTTTATTAAGAGAAAATTGCTTACTTAGACAGAAAGTACTTGAGAGTACAGCTAGCTTTTCTTCCCAAAATGGTAAGTTGCAGCCTGGACTTTTTTAAATATCTCCCTTTTTTGAAAGAAATACTCCTTTCCCAAACCAACATACATGACCATATAAATGTTATGAAATTAAAAGAAAATGGGTAACTCAAAAGCTATTATTTAAAATAAATACATACATAAAGGATTTATCAAGTTCAAATAATAATTACATTAATGAAAATAAATATATTTAAACAAAAAAAATAAAAATTCAACAACAGCATTAACAAAATTTACTTGCTTTCATTTATTGGTCATTAAATTATATCACTTAGTATCCTCCATAGTTTACCTTAATTAAGAATATTTTAGAGCATTTAAAAATGCTCTAAAATATTCTTAATTAAGGTAAACTATGGAGGATACTAAATGACATAATTTTGAAAAATTAAAAATATTTTTTACTTGTGTTTCTAAATACATGTTGCAAAATATAATATTAAATTTACCTTGATAAAGTCCCTTAGGGGTAGAAATGCATCGGTAAAGAAGTTTTCCTTTTGTCTTATATATATATATATATATATATATATATATATATATATATATATATATATACACACACTAGGGAAAGTTATCTTAGCTGGCATGTTTTGTCCTTTATCAAGGCAAATGCAAGGATTTTATTTTCTAACAAGACAAGAGCAAAAATATTGTTTGTTTCTGAAAATGTTAAAATTTAAGAAACATTCATGAATATTCAACAGGTTAGCTGAAACGTCTAGGTAAGTTATGGAGGACACTAAGTGACATAATGTCTAATAAACAAAAGTGGGTGAAAGATGTTCTTGAAAGGTTTTTTGTGTAAATTAATATTGAAATTATTTAA
>OZ010603.1:63362564-63540064 GCA_963932145.1 Acanthosepion lycidas | reverse complement strand
TTTCCTCAATCCTCTCCATTATCATTCTCAGTCATTCGCTGTAGTCCCTCTCCCCTGTGCCCTAGTGGCATTATTGCCTTGCTTGGGGTAAAATATCTGTTGATAAGCAAAATGAATTAACAAAATTTTTGTATTTCATTTATATTTATATATGTATATATTGATTTATATTATGTTATTATCTATGCAATTATTAGAGTGAATGTTATTTAATAAATCTTACATTTGATATCATTGATGACAAAAAGAAAAAAAAACTTTTTCGTAAATTCTGCAAAAAGAAATAAAAACTGTGGAAAATCTTTCTACATCTGATGGGGACTCAGTTTAGTAATTATGATAAAAATAAATTCAAATTCTGGTTTTAAGTTAAAGGGAAATAACAGAGACATCTGAAAGATGCATGTCATGTGGAACTAGAACAATTTCCCCCCCCCCGGTGGATGAAATAAAGAATTCAGTTTGAAATTCGAATCACCTGAAGAAGGCCTGAGAGTACAACTGCCAAAATGTTATGAAGATGAGGATAACAGTCTGAATAATGTAAGTAATCATAATACCTCATCTCGGAGATATAGAGTAGACTGGGCTCTCTAGTCTTGGATGGCAACCAATCAAAAAAGATTACTTTCCATAACTTTGGAGAAGGTAAGAGGAAACCATTCCACTATATTTTTCAAGAAGTCATGACAATTTCATAAAGAAAATAAATCTGTGGAGAAGGCAGTGTGAAACTATTCCACTATATTTCTCAAGAAGATATGGCAATTCACAGATAATAAAGAAAATGACTATAGAGAAGGCAACGGGAAACCACTCCACCATTTTTCCCAAGAAGTCATGGCAATTCACTGCTAATAAAGAAAAGGAGTCTATGGAGACCAAGATCATTTATGTCTGGAAAGGAAATAACATTTATTTTTTTAAAATATCACACCACAAGGCTTATCTTCTCACATAAATGAATTGATCTCTTCTTCATCCAATTATGTGCTAAATAGTAGGGTAGACTTTGCCCTGGATAACAATCTAGAAGGAAAACTGAATTCAAAACCATGGAGAAAACAACAGAAAACCAATACACTATTCAATGGCAATTGACAGATAATATAGAAACGTAATCTGTGGAGAGCTATGGCTACCTATATCCTGAAACATATAGTGTTTAAAAAAAATGTTCTTTTAAAAACTGGGTTGTCTTTCAATATTTCAGGGTAAAACCTCAAGAGATTTATTCTTAGAGAAATTCAGAGGCTTCCTGAAAGAAAATGCAGGTACCCGGGTAAGTATTTTCCCTCACTCACTCTCCCCATCACTATATGACCTTTTATTGATGGCTCTTGACAGCTTCCTGTTTTTTTGTGTCTGTTTTCAGTAATATTTACATACCATATATACTTAATTAAAAAAATATTTTCAGTATTAACCGTTAGCACTCTGCATTGCATTATTAATATTACTTCTCTTTTCACTCAAAGTTGTTTTCTGTTGCTATAGCAGGATATGACAGCACAACTATGAAATTCAAAGACACTATTGTTTAGGACAAACTTTTTGTACAGCAAATGAAGTCATATACAGGGTGATAAAGGTTAAATGACCGACAGTCCTTGTCCTGTTTTGAATTTGGAAAGGACGTCAAATGTCTTTTTATTTTAAAAATACATTGGTAATTGTTTTTTGGAGGTGGGTGGGGGACCTATATTACTCACTAATCTCTCCTAAAAATTCTACATATTCTAACTGATTGTAGAGACCTTGCCCCTATACATCAACGATTTTATGACAGGACTAGTCTTGAGGGCCTTTTCAAGAAGATAAGAGTAGAGATTATCCTAGCCTACTGGAAGGACGCACATCTATAACAAGAATTTATCGCACCAAATAAATCCTTTCTAAAAGGCATTAAATAACAGAGTTGATTTGCCATTAAAACTAAGCAATGAATCAAATGTTTTTTTCATCTGTGAAGAGATTGTTCTCACATTCACCTTCAGACATTACAAGGACTGCTGAAAAGTTCTCAGCTCCCTCCCCACATCCAAAAATTAATATAACACACCTGACTAGAATTGAAACTTGGCTCTCTGATTACCAATTCTGAGTTATTACCCATTACACCTGGCAACAAAACACAAATAAAAATGATTGCTAATCAAATGATATGTTCTTGAAAGTAATAACTTTGATTATGAATTAAGGTTGTCCATCTATAGGTATACTTATTGATTGATTTGTTTTTGATTAAATTATTTTTTTTTTTTTTTTTTAACTTTTTAACAAAGAAAATTGTTATCTATAAAACTGAACATCTCCCAAAAAGGCATATAGAGGAATGAAGCAGACCTTGCAGAATGGGGAGGGGAGATAGGTACTGAACTGTGCACCTCCCCCATTACCTATGTTTCATCTCTACTTTGCTCACATAGCAGTAGCTTACAACCCAAGAATAAAATCTGGTTTACTGCTAGAAATTCTTTTGTTTTTCACTTGTGTGTAATGAACTGACCAAAGGGTAATTTTTAAACCATAAGCGTTTGATTGGAAGAAACTGTACCCTGAGAACCTGGTGTCTGGTCTGAACTGCAATGCAACAATACTTAAATATACAATGTAATGTCTTAAAAATAAATGCATATTTTGGAGACTTCTTTATTATTTTCAAATTTTCAAATTTCAGGATTAAAGCTTCCTTATTAAAATTTAAAAGTGCACCAAAATGTTTTAGTTTTTCTACAAGTTTGCCATGAAGTATAAAAAAAAAAGGTTGAAAAACACTGATCTAGGTAGTGACCAACTTCAACATTGCTTAACTTTGGTGATCAAACAAGAACCGTTTTTTTTCATTATGAAATGACCATAAGTCTCTGTAGGTATAAAAGAAACAGAAGCTTTTATTGACTTTTGGTTAGTGTTAGAATTTTAATGCAATTAACATAATTTTTTTAAATTCTCCTCTCTTTTTTTTTTTTCCTCTCTTCACAAACTCAGTTGCAGCCTATCAACACATGCCCTTTGCCAGTAAGCCTGTGTTTCTTCCATCGTCTCATTCAAGCCTTACGTTTCTATTGGGATGAATATCATCAAAAAGATCCTGCAAGATATTTACCAAGCTCAGGTTAGTTTTTTTATTATATCTGGAGTTGATTATCTTGTGTTTTATTTATTTATTTTTTTTACTTACAATTTGTAAATTCTACTTTTGCCAGCTTCATATATTCCCTGCAACATCTTCTTAAATGAAATAGTAGGTTTGGTATATACTGCTGTCATAGCTAGGCCAGAGACACCCATTACTGACTTTCCAGTTGGAATAGAGTTCAGAATCATCTTCTCATCCTTGTGGGCATTGCAGGATTTTCATATGGGCTACCACCCAGGGGCCTCCAACACTAGAGGCAGGATGTGCCCAGTTGTCACTTTCATTTTCTGATAAAACTGGAAAAAATAAAGATATAAAAACAAAGGATATTTGTTAACTTTGTGATTTAATGGGGTTCCTTTGAACTAATTTGAAACAACTTAGTATATTTGGGCCCCTCTAATTGGAGTCAGTCTTTTAAATTTGATGGGGCCCTTTTAGATTTTGATGTATCCTTTTTATATACATAGATTTTTGATGTGGCAAGGTTGTATCAATTCAGAATTTTCCTTCTCTATTTTCTTTGTTTTTTAGGATGATTTGCTGGTGAATTTGAATCCTAGAGTTTCTGTTTAGTACAGGCCCTTCATTCAAGATACATATTTGTCAAATGTAAAGTTGGGATAAAAAATATCATCAAGTTGCTAATTAAATACATTGGTGGAGTTCTAAAATCATTAGAAATTTTAGTTGAAGTGTCTCAAGTTTTACACCAAAGCAGTATAATCTAAAATATATATTTTTTGTTTTATAGACATTGTGGAGTGGGGAACATACATAAGGAAAGAGGCCACCAAATTCTATTTTTTTTTCTACCCTACAACTCTTATCCCACAGATGTAATCTTGCAAACATCTCACTATACTGCTATTTCCATGGCAAATGTTCTGATAAGCTACATTCTTTTGATCTGCCAGTTCAGACGTGTCACAGCAAAGCACCCACCACCGTCACCACCATATACACTGGGACAAATGATCCTTATTCCCTTATCATATTACATTAATGAGAAAGAAGTTCCATTCAGGCAGCTTGTTCCCAAGAACTGCTGTTTTATGGAACAGACTCCCGTGATGATGCTTCCCTAATCACTATAATGTTAACCACTTCAGGTCTAGGATTAACAGTTATATTTCCTACATATTCTCATAAATTGCACTTCCTACCTCCTCCTCTTATGTACCTCAACGTCAATCAGTAACTTTCTACCTTGAGTGGCTCTTGTGCATTTTATTGAGTGAATAGTAAAGCAAAAAATTATAAGCAAATCATATAAGCTTTTTTCTATTCAATTGCACCTCTATCTATCTATATATATATATATATATATTAATAAAGAGAAAGAACAGTAAGATATATAATCCAGTGTTATTATTAATTATTTTTATTTTTAAAAAACAGTGCTCAATACAGTTCTGCAGAGCACTTTATATTAAATATTACTAATTTAAAAATATGGTTCCATTGCTACACAGGAATTACCATGTTTCAAAAAACAGAAACTAAATCTTAAATTTAATTTATAGAAATAAATTTAAAATTATTATCTGATTCATTTTCAAGTGATTTCTCAAAATTTTATTTTGAAAATAAGTTGTTCCAAAAATTGCTTCAAAATGAATCAAAGATAATGATTTTAAATTTAATTCTATAAATTAAATTTAAGGTTTAGTTTCTGTTTTTGAAACATGGTAATTCCTGTGTAGCAATGGAAGCATATTTTTAAATTAGTAAATTTATAATTATATATATATATATATATATATGTAAGATGAGAATGAATAGGGTACAAGTCCAATGTTCGTAACATTTAATTTAAATGAGGGCTCATTACAAAGTAGAGCAATATTATTCATTATGGGTATAAATCATTCACTCGCCAGTAATTTATAATTGTCTGATGAGATGAATTTGGTACACATTAAAACACGACTGTAATTGTGTAGCAACTTTGACATGTTTTCAATGTTATATCCTAAAATAAATAATTTTATATATATATATATATATATATATAGGATTAATACATTTAATTAAATAAAATTTGTTACTTCGCTGACTGATGTTATATTCAGTATCTCAATTCTAGGGGTTCATAAACAAATCTTTTTAGTAATTGTTTTGGCTGTTGGCTCCTATAAGAAGCTCATCCATTGTTTGAGAAGTCTTGGTTTTTTGTCCTATAGGGTAACATGTCACCCTCATCACAAGCAGAAAAGCTAGTGAGGGAGCTGGTTTAGCATGTAGCAAGTTCTACTGGATTACATGTTACTAGTATCAGGCCCCTGTGGTTGAAAAAAAAATCTTTCTTTTTTATATCAAGTTCTGATTAGCTGTCATTAATCTTAATTCCATCTTGTGTGTCTTATTCTATATAAATTGTCTGTATGATTACGAAACCACTTTTTCAAAAAGTCAGGAAATTCATATTGGCCATATCTCTTTGTTTCAATAAATCAATAATTGTTTTGATTTAATTGCTATTTGGATATCAGCCAGCTTGTTTATATATTTTTTTAAACATTTCAATTTACAGAGGCTTATATGCCAATTAATGAATTCAAAAAACCTGGCCGAGACAATCTGGACTTTCAGAGATGTGGAGGATTACTATCTCATTTACAGAGGACCGTTTCTGGTAAGGCACAGTATTTTTCTTCCCCAGCCCCATCATGATTATATGAAGCATGTTTGTACATATCTTACAATGCTTTGCAATATGTTGAGGACATCTGTGAAGTCTTGAGTCATGTAATCTGCATTAATTTTAATCAGCATTTCCATTTGGTCATTATCAGCAAATGAGGGCCTCTTGGAATGTTCTTGGTCTTCCATATCAAAATTACCACTTTTTGTAGTGTGGGGAAATGTTTCTTCCATGTTCACTTTCAGTTTATAAATATTTAATATTCACAATCCGTAGAAAAATCATGTAGATGGAGACACTGAAATCTTTCAGACTATGTATATATGTTATTATGTACAGAGCAAGATTAAAAGATTTGCGGGTTGACAACAATCTCTTCTTACCGCTATTAACCAAGGGAAGATGTCATGGTTTGACCATTTACAGCCTGTGTAAGACCATCATGCAAGACACTATTGAAGGTGGCCACAAGCAGGGACGGCAATGCAAGAGCTGGTTAGGTAACATCAAAGTGTGGATGGACATGACAATGGCAGAACTCCTGAGAGCCTACCACCAGCAGATCATCCTGGAGGATGTTGTCTGTTTCTTCTGCTCTTAGGTCTCCCTAATGATTGAAGTGGTCAAGAGATTGATCGTATGTTATAAATTTCACTCCAGTGTGAAACGAAATCACATATTCAAACACCATCTATTAGAAAATAACTTTAGATTTGCATCATTATTGCTAATAAAAGTTTGTCTTATTGTGTTCATCTTTAAAGAGCCCCCACCACCAAAAAAAAAATCATTCTCTCATCACTTCTGTTGTTACTGGAAAGAGCTATAATGGTGCATTGGAAAAGTTTCATTTCCAAAAAGACTGAAGATAAAGATTTTATATATTTCAGCAGGACAGCAATGCTGTTTGGTCAATGAAGCACCAATGTTTCATTTATATTGATGGCTGATTTCACCATTACCATTAGTAACACATAATAATCTTGGCTGATATTAAATTGATATCACAAATTTCTATTGAGACAATTTTCATTTTTCTTGAAATTCTTCATTTAAATGCAATCATCTCTTCAAATCTCTTTCAAGTGAAAAGTCTTTTCTTGTATCATCTTATGGTCATCCCACGTTGAAACACTGGTTTCTGTATGATCACCCACCGAAGTTAAGTAACGTTGAGCCTGGTCAGTACCTAGATGGGAGACCACTTGGGAATATGAGGTGCTTGGATGTGTGGGCTGGCGTAATAGAAAATTATTAATCAGAGCCAAGTTCTAATTCCAGTTGGGTTTGTATATTCACTTACATGCAAATACCTTTGGGAAAGGCATGACTCCACTGCTTCTCCCTCCACCTATGGGTTAATTATTAAGACTTGTATTACTAAACCATTATTATCTCCAAGGAAAAAATTCTTACACTCTAAAAATATTTTCTGACTTTAAATAACCTGCAAAAGGTTGATAAGCTGTAGAAAATAAATTTAGCATTCTTCTTGTAGCTTTTGTTATCAGAATATTAACTTTATTATTTCATATTTAAAAAGTTATTAAAACATGATTTTATTAAATGTTGTCTCCTGGACTGTTTGTGAGTTATGGCTCTCCACAACTTCCTGTCTTTTGTTATTCTAAGTAGCTTTTAACCTTTTACCATCCTCTTTGTCCCTGTTCTGCCATCTATTTTCTTTTCAACTTTTTTGTTTTATTTTTCTACTTGAATAGTGAGGTAAATTTAACTACCAAATATATTAGTATTCATATCCTACACTAATCGTAGGCAGAAGGTGAGTACTAACAGTTTCATTGTAGCTTGAGTGTACAGATACTACATTTTGATCCTATGCAGAAGCCAACACTTTTACCTGAAACAAATTGCAAGGATATTTTCAAAAATTCTCATCCACACATAAATAATCCCTGTCGTTTTTTTTATAGGTATTATACTTCCTGTTCTTTTGTGCCGTGTTCACTGTTGTCCTTCTTCTAGACTAGCTGCCCTACCAATGCTAAAGATCCTAGTCTGACCTACTATTTCATCCATAGTTGTGAGGAGAAGAGGTGTAGTCATGCGTTTGCAAAGTCTTTAAAGTGACATATCTCCTTAGGACATGGGATTGGTCATGACTCTCCATAACTTTCTGTTTTTTGTTACTTTTAACCCTTTACTGACTCTTTATCTCTGTTTTACTAACTATTCGCTCCTACTCATTAAGTAAGTTACTTGCCTTCTTTATATATTGTGAGTGTCAAATTCTCCATGCTGCCTTTCCTTGTCATGTGTCTCTGAAATTTCAACTAATCTCTTTTTGATTCTGAACGTGTCTTTTTTGTTTTAGTTTTCCTTAATATTTCCTTGTCGCTCACATTTTCCATTTATGCTATTCTCAGCATCCTTCTGTAGAACCATATCTCAGTTGCCTCAAGTCTTTGCTTTATCCATGAGGAAATTGTCCACATTTCAATGGAGATTAGATATTACACTGCAGCAGCAATATTATTCGCACCATTCTGGCAGCTCAGCTCCAGTCACTTTCCCATCACCATAAGTTTGCCTCTCTTTACTTTCTCTCTAGATACTTTCATGGTAATTTTTCGGATGAGGTCTTTGCTATGGTACCTTGTCTTTTTGAATTTAAGTGCAGCGCTAGACTGATGTCTAGATCTCATCAATTTACAGTTGACTTGATTCCATGTAACTGTAAGTTCTATGCTAACAGTTTCTTTTTTTGCACTTCTTGCTTGTGGAACTCCCTTCCGGCTGCATGCTTTCCAGCCAACTTTAATCTTCAAAAATTTACATGCAATGTCAATCGCTATCTAATGTCCTCCTGATTACTCTTTCCTCTTCTCACTCATTATTAATGTTTCATTTCTTCCACACCTAGTAACTCATTGTGTCTTAGTGGCTTTAATACCTTGCATTAAAAAAAGAAAAAAGTCTAAGACTATTTTTTTTGTTTCTAAGGACACAGATTATCTCCCTTGAATGAAAGAAACAATTCCGGTAAACTTTTCTCGATAATGAATCTTAATATTCATCTTGAAATAGCTGAATATTCCCAGGTATTATTTGTATATTTTCTCATTAACAAACTATCTCCTTTCTATCATTTTCAGAATCAGAAGGAGGCAAATCCAAGAAAGGACATAAATCTGATGGTGCTTCAGGTGAGTAAAATCTTCTGCTACTTGGGTATTGTTCCATTTGTCAGGCAAAAAAAAAAAAAAAAATGGCATGCTATAAAAGGTGTTTCATAATGAAACCAGATTTATTTTTCAAGTGAGACCAAATAAATATATTTCTTTTAGACAGGAAAGACTGCTGTTATCTTCTAAGTTCAGCTCAGTTTTTTAAACCAGGCCAAAAGTACAAAGGCCTATTGAGAATCAAACCCATTATTCCATAGTAATAGTTAACCAAACCACCCGAGGCAGTGATATTGTTATTTACTAAGCTTAGCTGATTTACAATTACAATTTTGACAAAGTGCCACAAGTATTAAGCGCCACAGGTATTAAGCACTCAGTGAAGACCAAATCCACTTGTAATGTTCAACTAGACCATCAACTTAGCCATTACCACATATTTAAGAACCTTTTCTTTATTCGGTTTAGTACAAGGCCACAAATAGAAACTAACTAGTGAAGATAGAGCTCACTACTCAATCATTATGGCCACTCATTACTAATGCTGAAATGCCAACGTCTGAAAGACCTGTTGGTACTGTTTCTTAACATGCAATCTACCTATAGAAAGACTGACAAATACGAGAGAAAGGTAAGTAACTGCTGCTTCTTATATATATCGTGTCTCTTCAGGACGTGAGCAATCATATCTTTCCACAATTTCCTCTCCTTTACACTTCTTATTAATGTTTGCCTTTTCACTATCTTTCTTAATCCCTGTTCTGCCAACCATTTACACAAGCTCGTTCGTTCTTCTTCTTACGCGTGCTATATGTCCCTTCAGGATTTAGTTGATCATGGCTTTCCACAATTTCCTCTCCTCTGTAGCTCTTATTAATGTTGGTTTTTTTTACTATCACTCCAATTCCTTGTTCTCCCATCCATTTACATAAGCTTGTTAGACAGTTTACTCGCTGTTTCCCCTCTCTCCTTTAATGTCCTGTGTGTGTCAAATTCTCTAATCTCTCTTTCCTCTTTAGGTCCTAGAAATTTCAACTCTGTATACAAGTGTCCATTTTGTTTCCATTTTCTTTAAAACTTCTGTATTACTCACATGCCATGTCCATGATATTCTCAGTATCCTTCAGTAGAACCTTATCTGTTGTCTTGAGTTTCTTCTTCATCTGTGATGTACATAACAGATTAATGCTCCTTTTTTCCTGTTTCTTATGAAAAGCATCTTTTGCCGTTCCAATGTAACATTGCATTTTGGTGTCATATTTTCCCTCCCCTGTTGTAATGTTTACCAGATATTTAAATTTTTGTACTTGCTTGATTTTGACATCTTGAATTTGTAGCTTACATCTTGGTCTATTCCTCTTGCTGACAACCAGACATTCTGTTTTCTTACAATTGATAGTTAGTCTTTTCTTCCTGCTTACTTTTATTGCCTGATCTAAGTGCTCCTGCAGTTTGCTTTTTTATATGCCTGCCATCAGCACATCTGATGTTACCAATAATAAATCCTGCTGGGACTTCTAGTTCTTGAGTAAAGGTTAAATTATTTAGGTGAGAAGAATGTTTCAGAATGATTTACTACCAGAAACCTTCATAAAATCGGACCTCGGTTTAGATCAGTGAAGGAGCCTTTTGAAAAATTTGTGATTGGGAAAAGATTTTAGTGAATTAAAGAACAATCAATTGTGTTAGATGATTTTTGTCTTTGGTCAAAGACCATGAAGATATTTTCTACACTTTTCTTTATAATAATTTCAAGGATATTGGTAAGATTGAGATCACTTAAATTTCCTGCATACATACTAATTTCATCTCTTGGTGGTGGTCCTACACAGTTTCAGTTGTGATTTCAATTGGACCAACTATTGTGTCATTGGTTCAATGGTTGTGTGATTTCAACTTGGTTCAATGGTTGTGTGATTTCAATTTGGTTCAATGGTTGTGTGATTTCAGCTTGGTTCAATGGTTTTGTAATTTCATTCAGTTCATGTGATTTTAAATGTGAGTTCAGCCACTTTTTTCTGTTTTCATACATTCATCTAGTTGTCGTTAGAAAAATTACATAAACAGAAAGAAAACTCACTAATCCTCAGAGGGAAGCAAATAATTATTAACTCATGATAATATATATTTACTGGTGAGATATTGTCCAAAAAGCGTATGGAATAATGAAAATTTGTTAATGTCAGAACTTAAGAAAAGTGTAGAAAGAACAAACACTTGTACTAAACGTCAGGACATGTTAACAATGAGGAAGTACGAAAAAATATAGGAATTATGGGAAATTATAATATATATAAAGAGAACTGAAATTTTTGGTTCACCTAATGAGGAAAAAGTGCTTGGAAAATTTAATACTCACAAGACATAGTGAAAGCAAGCAAAGTAGTGGGAAAATATTGAGTGTTTTTGTGACTGGATAGAAAAACAACTTGGTCAAAGGTTGCTTACAGTAACAAAAGGAAAGATGTGGAGAGCCATGATCACACATATTCTGAAGAGATCCAGCACATAACAGAAGAAGCATATCTACGGCAAAACAACGACAAAGATGGAAAATGGTCAAAGGTTACTTAGAGAAACAAAAGGGAAGATGTGGAGAGCCATGATCACACATGTTCTGAAGAGACCCAGCACATAACAGAAGAAACATATGAATGGCAAAACGGTGACGAAGATCGATGGTTAATGGTCAAAGGTTACTTAGAGCAATAAAAAAAATAGGAAGTTGTAGAGAGTCATGAAGAATAACAACAATGACGATGACAGTAGTTTGAATAATATATGGAATAATAAAATGATATTCATCAGGAATTTATATTCATAAGTTGCCAGGATTTTATCAGCCAATTAGAAATTTATATTTTATGTACACTTTTTCCCATAACCCCTTGTGTGGGGTGGCTTAGCTGGAGTAGAAGGAAGGGTGACATTGACAAAGGTAAATTTATAACAAAACATCATGATACCAAGTCTCACACACACACACACACACACACACACAGGTTTTGTTGAAATAAAAATCTTTTTTCTGATGCTGTCAGTTCATCATGTCAAAGTAGAAGTTGATTGTCTCCTTACTCTCACCACATATCAATCGAGGCTTACAGTTAACCAATGTTAAGCAACATCAATTCTGGTCAGCACCTAAATGGGTGACCACTTGGGAAAACCAGGTGCTGTAAACTTGGATGTGCAAATGATGTAATGGATAATGGTTTAGAATTTTTAATCGGATAGCTGAGTTCCAATTCCTGTTGGGTTCATTAGATTTACTTACATGCAAATAACCTTGGGAAAGAAATGAATTCACCTTTTCTCCCCCAGCTATAGGTTAATTAGTAAGACTTGTACCACTAAACCATTATTATCTCCCCCCCAAAAGTTCTTAGAATCTAAAAATATTTTCTGGCTTTAAATAACCTGCAAAGGGTTGATAAGCTGTAGAAAACAAATCAATCAATCAAACATAGTAATTGTTATCTATCATCTCTGTCCTCACTTCCTACCATCTTCTCTTCCATTCTTATCTCAAGCTTCATTAACCATTACCATTTTGATTGTAAATTCTCTAGCTTGAGTGATTCTCAAGCCCTGTATCAGTAAAATTTAGTTAAAAAAAAATAAAAACATGCCTGAAATTTGAAATAATATCTATCTTTAAGTTATAATATTAGGTTGGTGCAAAAATAATTTCGTTTTTTAACATATGTTACTATGTGAGAAAACAAAATTATTTTTGCACCAACCTAATAATTGAAGTTAATCTTTTTAACATGTTTAAATTTTTGGGGATGGCCATCAACCAATATATGGCATTTTCATGCTTTGAATTTTATAGAATAAAAACCTTAAAAAAATTTACCTTGTATAACGTGGTTAAATACCGAAATACAATATGATAAAAGATGTAAAAAAAACCCCCAAAAAAAACATATACGCACACACAGATTTTGTTGAAATAATAATTATTTTTCTGATGCTGCCAATTTATCTGTGAAATATTTCAAGCTAGAACTTTACCAAATTATCTTATAATAACATTATCAGAAATATATTATCATATATGTATTTCTTATTTTTCTGAAAAAGCAAAAGGAAGCTGTTTTTCCTTCTTCTTCTACTCTCTTTCTTTCTCTCTGTACAGGTAGTAGCAGTAGCAGTTGTTACCAGAGCAGTGTGGATCCCGGATCCGGGGAAATCCCCAGTGACGCGTCACTCACAGAGTTACTTGATGGTATCATTACACTCTATCACATAGCAACACACAAACAACTTGGCAAGGTCAGTAACCACTTCAAATTGGACACAGTCCAACCAAAGAGCAGTAGCTGCTCCTGCTGCTTTTACTAACTTAAATGATGTCATTATGCTGATGAATATTAATTATCAGCTCTGCTGCTGATGTATAAAAATCTAATTGGTTCTCTTTTGAAAGTGTGTTGATTTTCACAATTGCCTATTATGTATGAATAAGATTCGTACTCAGTGATGACTTCGGGGTCAAAGCATTAAATCCTAATTTCAAGTGGAAGGAAATCACTAAATTTCATAATGAGGAATATTTTTAACTATGAAAGTATGATGCACAGTGCAACTATCTTCACACTCTTTCAAAACCGTCAGTTATTACTTTCTGATATTTTAATATATATATAAACCTTCAGGTTTTATTTTTTAAATATTTTATTCATGGATGTTTTTAAAAAATGCCTCGTCCGTTTAGGATGTAGCTGATTCTTGCCTGTTCTTATATTATCTGTGAATTGCCTTGACTTCTTGGGAAAGTCAGTGAAGTGGTTTCCCGTTGCCTTCTCCACAGATTCCTTTTCTTTATTATCTGTGAATTGCCATGACTTCTTGGGAAAGAAATTCGAGTAGTTTCCGGTTGCCTTCTCCACAGATTCCTTTTCTTTATTATCTATGAATCGCCATGACTTCTTGGGAAAGACAGTGGAGTGGTTTCCTGTTGCCTTCTCCACAGATTCCTTTTCTTTATTATCTGTGAATGGTTATGATTTGGGGAGGGGGAGATAGTGGACTGCGTTACCATTGCCTTCTCCATAGTTTTGAATTCAGTGTAGTCTTTCTCCTAAACTGGCTGCCACACAAAGCTAGAAATCCCAGTTTATCCTGCTATGCTACCCAGGGTTTGTAGAAGAGACTTAGTAATATTTTTCTCAAAGACATTAGTTCATCATTGAAAGTTACAGGTGAGACCAAAATTTGAATGCTACTTAACAATTAATTTTTATGTGCTGATAACCATTCCAAGCAAGAAATGAATTTTCTTTCTGAAATTCACTGATGGAGAATTATCCATACTATACGGAGTCAAAAGATTTTTCTTATATCAAGCTTTAATTACTAGTCTAAACAAATTATGAAAACCATTTATTCATCAAAATATATCTCATCACATTCTGTTATCTGCTACTAGTGTTGTGTCAGAAGCTCAGTTCCATGCTAATACCATTTGGCTGGTTTAGAGGTAAAAAAAACTCCTTGAACCCATTTTCAATCTCATCCATATTGTTGAACCTCCGTCCATGCAAGAAATGAGTCATGGCTTGGAAAAGCAGGTAATCCAGTTGTGCAAGGTCTAGACTATAGGCCAGTCGAGGCAGCTCTTCCAAACCATCAAGTTTTTCAAGTTTGTGCTTGGTCACATTAGCAGTGTGTTCTAGGGCATAGCCATGCTGTCGGAGTGTTGCTCTTCGATTGACCAATGCTAAGCCGTGGGCTTTGAAAGCATTCATATACTCACTGCTATTGTTGAGCATAAAGGTCAGAATTCCAAGTATGATCATCTGGGACAAGCTCAAAGTGCAACACCCAATCAAAATTCTACCAAACACACATGACCTTCTGTTTCTATCACCCTTGTTTGACAACAGGTTCTGAAACCTGCCTGGAATGAAGCCACTGATTTCTCTTAGGATTATAAAAATACATCCATTTTCCATCCCCAGTTACAATTTAACACCAAAAACAGACATTTGCCAGGAGTTGTTTACAAATGTTTCACTTGTCATTGAATGTGGTTATTGGGCAGTTCATGAGGAACTTCTCAAGAGCATCTGTTCACAAGTCTGTGCTTATGAAGGTGTAGATTAATGCTGCTTTGTGAAGACCCAAGTTTTGCTGACAATGTATGAGTGTTTGTGCTTGGCTGTTCAACCATTTCAAGCAAGCCTTCATCTTATACAACATAAGGTCTCTCTGACCTCGTTTTTTTCTTCAAGCCTAATGTCACCTTCCTTAAAACGTCTGAACTAATTTTGTGTCACACATTTGTTTACCATTCATGGGTCTTCCACATCATTAAATTCTTTTGTTTATTCTCTTGTATTCAGTCAGTTTTACCACAGGTAACATAAAATGACTTGAATTGCAATTTTTCAACAATGATTTGATAGCAAGTTGTATCAAATGAATGATATAACATAGAGATACAAGTTGCCAAAAATCATCAGTGAAAATCTGAAAAATCTTTTAACTCAACCTGGTTCATTGAACTATTGAGATGGGTGTCTTTATCTTGTTTGTTTTGATCATAACATTTTGATTATTGTATATTCTATCCATCTCCAGATATTTGTAATAGCTTGTAATTCAGTCAGTTTTTATTTTTATGAATGTTCTATAAAATGTGTCATGTTTATGTGAACTTTCTATAAAACATGTCTTGTTTTATGAACATTCTATAAAATGTGTCTTGTTTATATGATCAATTTATAAAATGTCTTGTTTTTGTAAACGTTCTATAAAAAGGACTTTCTCAAAAGATTTCATTCGTGATTTTTTTTTTAAAAGGCATGTTTTAATTTTTTAATTTTTTTTAAAAAATTATCTTCGATAGTATCTTAAAATTAATTTTTACTTTTTCCCTTCCAAATCATTTGAAAGCTTTAATCTTTTTAATGCTATATAATTTCATGCAAGATGATTAGAACTCTCTGTAGACTCCTTTTCTTTATTATATGTAAATTGCAATGACTTTTTCTTGGGAAAGATAGTGGGGAATTTAGAGCTGTTCTTCTATACTGGCTGTCAACCAAGGCTAAAGAATCCAGTCTGCCCTGCTATTTAATCTGTAAATTGGGGAGAGGTGGGAAGAAATATATTCATGCTTTTCCCTAGGGTAATTAATGTGACAGTGAATTCAACAGACCAGGCTGGAAATTTGTAACTCTGCTTGCCAATTCCATTTTCTGTACTAATTCCTGTTAAACTCTCCACACATTCACATCTTCTTTTTTGCATGTTCTTAAATTTTCCAGATGCAAGAAGAGTCTTGGTTGTTAAGCATCGTAATCTTTGCTTGTTATTACGACGTCATAGCTTTCATTTTCATTTCCATTGTCTCAGATGATATGTAGCCGAGGAATAACAGTGTTTCTATGTTTTCACTGTCAGTCTTTTTTGTTGGTTGATTTTGTTTAGTGGCATATCAACCTCTACAGCTTATTTAATGCTGAAATCTAAATATTTTGAACACAATTTTATGGCTTTAACTACAGATATGATGTAGTGTTGCAAGTAAGTATTGTTCGTAATATTTTTATATAAAGATGTATTGCCAGTAATTTTATAAAAATGTATTTTTATACTTTCATAGTGTTTTGGTTTTGTTTGGGGTGGGGGTCACTATTTACCCATAGCTTGGACCCTAACAAGTGCTACCACCCCAGGTCAGGATGAACCTGGGAACAACAGCCATTAAGAGGTGGTTCCGTGCTCCTCAAAAGCTCCAATCTTTTTATCAGAGGCCTTACTGCTGGATGTAGTTTATCATCATACCCAGCACTGAACTGTCAGACTTGTATTATCTGCTGTTGTATTGGTAACAAAAGATCAGTCTTGTTTACTACAAAGTTGTCAAAAGATTTGTTTGAAGCTTCATAAGGAGGTAACAAAATTTTATTCGTATCAAAATTGACTTGGAAGGTAGCATTAAAATGTTTTTCTTTAATTTGTTATGCAGACGGTCATCATTGTTTCATTTATTTTATGATTATTTATTTTGTAAATGCATATTATTTTATTACTTCTTTTCAATAAATGATTATTTTATTTATTTTGCAGATGAGTACTTTACGAGAAAATATGAATGAATTTATTCATTCTTTGATGGATACTGAGGAGAAAATGAAACACTGCCCTGAAGATGTAAGTATAATTAAAAGTATAGTGTTTATTTGTGTATAATACAATAAATTTTTAACGCAAATTTAAGGAAAAAAATGGGGGTCATATTATACACAAGTAGATATTTTCAGAAATTTTTACTTAGCTTATAAAAACTCAACACTTAACACATTAGAAAATAAAACACAAAAGTAGGCAAGTGTTGATAACAATTGTTTACAAAAGATATTTGATATATCGGCCATATTTGTTCTTTGAGAATCAATGTTATGTTTAAAATTTAAACAGTTTTGCTCACAAGATAATGTTTATTTGCATTTTGATTTTCTTGTCATCTTATAAAGGTTTGTATTTTCACTCTTAATGAAAGACAATATTTTTTTATTTCCACAGTTTATTAATATATAGAAATAAAGTCATATCAAACAAAAAAGTATGACAGATTAATTAACACTTTAAAATGTGTTACTGGGTATGTCTAATTAGCACCTTTCCATGAAAATTCACAAATAAGTTTTTGAAATGGAAATAAGAAACACACAATGGCTAAACAGCCAGTTCATTTCTATTGTTTAATATTGTCAAAAATTAAATATTTTAATTAAATATGTATGACATTGAGATTTTAATGGATAATAAAGTAGAATTTTTCAAACAATTTGCATAGGGATGTTCATACTACAGGGGTCATATTATACTCAAGGAAGAAACTTATTCCTTGTTTTAGTTTCAGAAACACAGGGTCATATTATACACAAGAAAATACAGTAATTGCTCAAATGAGACAATCATATAGTTATTTTTCATTTGTCTTTTCTTTTCAGACATTATAAAAAAACTGCATCTATGTACTTTTTCAATGTGCTTTGTTAATAAAAAAAAATTTATTTATCTTTTTAGGCTCAAGAAATTCATAATGAACTTGAACGGGCCAAGTCAGTATTTGAAGAAAAAATAGCTGAACAAGCCCGACAAATGGCTTGGGTTATTGCTGTTATATATTCAAAGGTAATAAAACCATTTTATTTTAATCTTATGCCAGCTTGGTAACTAGTTATCTCCCCTCGTTATCTATTTAAAGGTAATAAAGCCTTTTAGTTTAATCTTATGCCTGTCTAGTAACCAGTTATCTCCCTTTGAATATAGCTGTTTATTTCAGGTATTTTGTCGTCATTACTACTTCCAGATATTAAATTTTTGTATTTCATTTTCTTAAAAATTGCATAAAAGCCAATAACCTGTTCCATATAATAAAACAGGAACGACTTCTCTGCATTCATTAACATCCTCATCTGTTTCATGTTAAATTTATAAATATCTAAATTTTGCTCTCCTGCCACTTCATCCCAGTTAGTTTGTAAATTCTTCATTCTGATTTGTTTTTTCACACTCAAGTTAACAAATCGATCCTTAAGGTGATCTGATTGAAATTTACCAGGTAATACATACATCATTTTCAATTCTTCTGTGCAATATTTGATCAGTTCTAGAATTGCATGAGTAGTATGATGCAAAGCTGTGAAGGTTTTATTTGTTACCTTCCCATTATTTTCAAGAATGCTATTCCAAGATTCTAACCAGTTGCAAAATACATTGAGAAATTCATAATTGTCATCATTTACTTTAAGTGGATTAGCATATTTATTGTTAAGCTGCCAACCATTATATGATGTTTTTACATTAAGTATTGTCCACCAAGTATAGATTATGTTTGTGTATTCTGCAACTTATACAAACATTTGTTTTTCTTAGGTCACCAATCCCTGAATAATGAATTGGTTAAAAATTTACAAAACTAATGAAACATTTTGCCTTTTTAAACTAGTGTGAGAAAAAACCTTTGAAGAAAATAATATAAAAGAAATTACTGACTTTCTTATTTTTGTTTGGTACAAAATTTACTCATTTGATAGTATGAATCCATGCATCTGATAAGTCTTTATCTTTGGGAAATTTAAATACATTCACTTTTGGTCCATCTTCATAATTTCCTTTGCATTTTGGGACTGCACAACCATATGGCAATTTTTGTAAATTATTTCAGTGAAAATATTTATAAGATATTTATAAAAACAAATTAAAAAAAATCAAACTGAGTCAAGAAAACAGTAAAAGCAAATGAAAGTATTTCTCAGAGTTTATACCCCAGATATTGACATCAGCAAATAAGCCCCCCCCCCTTGACAGGCCTTCTATCGATGTTGTGTTGATAAAACCCTTTCATTTTAATATGCCAGCCTATTAACCAGTTATCTCCTCTTGGATTTAGAAACCTTGAAACCCAGATATTGGTAAATGTAAATTTTAATTTGCTTTTTTGTTTTCTGGTCAATCAGAGCATTTATATTGGGTGACTTTGATATCAATGGTTGCAGCCCAAATGAAGGTCACATGGATTCTTTTGAAAAAGAAAAGCTGCAAGATTGTTGCGAATAATAAAACAGCAATAGATGCATGAAAACTCCTAATTTATTCCACTATATCCACGTATTGTGTTCGGTTCCAACACAGCTGAAGCTTAACACAATCTCGGTATCTTTACTGGCTCACTTCTGTCATTGCTCTGGACGGACTTAACATGCCATGAAATGTACATGTGATACATTTACATAAAGTTGTGCTTTTCATCAACACCAGAAATGTTGAGATTTATTGATTGTTATCTTTACTTTGACTATGGCATTGTTGCCTGGCTGTGCTGACACACTTTAGAGAAAATTGCTATTTATTGGAAATAAATGACTATGTAGATGTTGATAGTAATTTTTCATTTTGGTTCCAATATTCTGCAGTACAGACTAAGCAGAAAGTCGTTCCCAACAGTCGATATAATAAAAATACTTCTGAAAACCAGTTATACTGTGTGCTAGCACTAAGCACCACTTAGTTTATAACCCAAATGATATTTCACAGTGCTTCAAAAATTGTTCTGCTCTAGAATATTGTTCTGGTTGTATTGTAAAATAGTTTTCAGTATTTTGTCAAAAGTTCTTTAAATTTAGCAGTTTAATCATTAGAATGTGATAGCTGAGTCACTTTTTTTGCACAGAGCTTTTTTCCGGAATCTCATTTATATCCAAATTTATAATTATCAATAGAATACCTTAGGGTGAATAAACTTTTTTCCTAGGAGGTCGGGAAGGGGTCTTTATATTAGTAAGATTAAAAATTATTTTAACCCCAAAAACAAAACAATAGACAAAATATTTTTAGTAAAAAAATCAGGTGAGTCACTTTTATTGAACAGCACTGTACATATTTTATAGTTAGCCATTTAGCAGAATAATTAATGTTTCTCATCTAAAGAATTCTTTCATTTTTTCTTCTTTTTTTTTTTTTTGTGTGTGTTAATACTTTGTCCTTTTCCTGACTCACATTTTTCTTTTTCCTCTCCAGGCAAAACAGATTGATGTCGCATGGATATTCCAAGTCGTCCTCAAAACTGTCTTGAAAGCTTCTGCCTTTAAACAACTTTTCCAGTTTCTACCAGAATTCTATATTGATACATGCATCAATACATACAATGCTCTAAAGAATTATTTTCATCCAACGGCAAATTTTAGTGAACTGCCTGGTAAGACGAAAACCTATTCATTAAATACACACCTAATGAACTACTTTAATTATTCTGCATGTCTTTCTGCTAATTATCTCAAAAGATCTAAAGAATATGTCGACTGAAAATTGAAAAATAGATGGAATAATTGATCAGTGAATAGTAACTGTTGCTTCATTATCACCTGTATCATTTGAAATTTGATAATTTCAAAGATGGAGAGCTTTTCCCCAAAATATAGACTCTTGTTAATGGTTTTCTGATGTTCTGGAATGAATTCAGGGATGATGTGAGATGGGTAGAGAAGGGGCATGTGCACTTCTTTCGTGCACACACACACACACACACACACACATTCAACAATGTTCCAGAACACAATAGATACACAAAGAAGTCCAAAGAGTACATGGCCAAAACAAGAAAAACAGCAAAATTTTAACTATTTTCTTTATTCCACACATTTTCCTGTTAATTATCTCTATGTGATAAAATTGGCTCATTAACCATTACTCTATGCAAAATGATCTAGTCTGCTTCATCATTTCAACTGAGTAATGAGTTAGATCCTCACTGGGTGCTTCATACTTATCACCTTGTGCTAAACTATGCCAAGCATAATAAATAAGAGTGTGCCTCAATACAGGGCCATGATTAGCAGTGTTTGTCTTGTTGGCCACTACAATTGAGTAATGAGTTAGGTCCTCATTAGGTGCCCTATACAAAATTTGAACTCAAATAACCCAAGAAGTATTGACCTATCATGAAATCAACCAACCGATCCTTGTATAAAATGAATAAAATACCAAATTTCAACTTTTATCACATTAGGGAACTATAAAATTAAAAAAGAAATGCTGTGAAAGTGACATTCTTAAAATGAACTTTACAATAACAACCATTTCCCTGATCCCTACTGAGCTAATTCTAGCCTTGCACAATCTGAAGGATGTGTTAGCTAAATATTGCATTAAAGATAACAAATATAAGGATAATAGTCTGAAAATATATAAAGGAGCATAGTGGACTAATAGATAGCAGCTCAGATTGAGGAATCAGAGAGCCAAGTTTGAGTTACAGTCGAATCCATTACATTCACTTACATGCTAATACTCTTGGGAAAGATATGATTTCTCTTTTTCCAGCTATGGTTTAATTAACAGGAAAGACTGGATTTCTATAAGCTTGGGTGGCAATTGGTTTAGGAGAATGAAAAACTCTGAATTCAAAACCAGCCTGGAGAGGGTTGGGCTCTGTCAGGCCATTTTGACCAAGAAACACCATTTCTACTGGCTTCAGTACACATGGTGACTCTATAGGTCACAGGATAAAATATATAATTAATACACAATAAAATACCAAATCACCACAAATGGGGAATAAACTTATTTCAACCAACAAAATTCATCAGTCATATTCAGTCCCCATTTATAGACTGAGTTTGTGTTGGAATTAGAAAATGGCTCGGAGAAACCCACTTTAAAGTCGGCCTTGTGCCACATATATTCCTCGTGGGTGGGATATTAGATACCGAAATTTAACTGACAGCTACAAAAAAAAAACCATTTCAATGTTTCATTCAGATGAAAGGCACAAGTCAGTAGTCAGGCGAAGGTGGAAGAGTTTTTATAAAATTAAACCCAGATATTATCCTTATGACATTACATTGGAGTTATATGAAGAATGAAATGTTAATTTGAAACTAAGAGAGGAATAAGAAGGTGTTTAAAAAAAAAATTAAATTATATAGATAAAGTTATGTTTAAAAATATAAAATCATACTTAAAAGTACTATTCCAAAGACAAGTTATATTTAAATATAAGATATCTTTAAATAAGTTATAATTAAAAATAAGTTATATTTAAATAATTTATATTAAAAATACATAAAATTATATTTAAAAAAAGTTATATTTAATATAAAATCAATAGGTTATATTAAAGAATAAAAATACATTTAGAAATAAAAATATAATTGAAATGGGTAAATTTTGTATTAGTTTTTCAACATTTTTTTTTCTAACTGTCAGTTAAATTTCTAATTTCAACAAGGACTCAGTCTATACCAGGATTGAATAAGACTGACAAATTTTGTCAGTTGAAATAAGCCTCTGTGTGTGTGTGTGTGTGTGTGTGTGTATATATATATATATATATATATATATATATATATATATATATATATCTCAATGTGGTTTAAATTAATCTGTCCAAATTTATTTGTTTTTTCTCTTCTTGTAGATCAGGCTGACTTAAGTGCACGATTTGCGCTGTTCCTTACAAAGCACTTCTCAGATAACAGAATTGTTAACTCAGGTAAATTTTTTTGTAATTTGATTCTTTGTGCCTCCCCTCACCCCAATAAATCAATATTACAACTGTTGGTAATATTAACCACTTCCTTATAAGGAAACATTCAGCATTTATTGCCTGAACACCCAGTGTTACTTTTGGTTGAAATTTATAAAATCTTTCTATTAAAACAATTTACTATACAGTTTACTTTGGATCATTGAGCAGTCAACATCTAGTTTGTATAGAAAATGTAAAAGGTACGACAACTCTGTGCTGAGAAAAATATATAAACTTTCTTTTCCAACCAAGCCAGTTGCTCACGGTAGCAGGTTACAGCTATATCATGTTGAAACACCAATTCTCGTACTATCACCAAAGTTAAGAAATGTTGAACTGGATCAGTACCTAGATAGGTGACCACTTTGGAATACAAGGTGCTGTAAACTTGGTGTAATGAATAATGGTTCAGAATTGTTAATCGGAGTGCCAAGTTTCAATTTCAGTTGGGTTAGTTATATTTGCTTACCTTTTTTCCTCCAACTATGGGTTAATTAGTAAGACTTGTATCACAAAATCATTATTATCACCAAATAAAAAAAATTCTTACATTCTGAAAATATTTTCTGGCTTTAAATAACCTGAAAAGATTATTTAAAGCTGTAAAAAACAAATCCATCAATCATTGTAGCATTATTAATAAAAGTTTGTTCTGTCTACAATAATCTATAATAATAAACTGCAGTGTACGTATATCCATTCATTTTTTTCAATTTTGACGAATCATCAAAAACCTGAAATAACAGGTAGTAACTATTGTAGTTACAAGTGATTAAAAATTAACTCATTTATGGTTAAATTTACATATTGAACAAAGTGAAAGGTTTACAAAAAAACAATTCTTTATAAAATAAACTTTTGTTTTTCATCGCGATTGCGATTGGTATCATCTAATTAAACTGTAATTAAAACTTAAGCATGGCACGGTACATTGCTCACTTGTTTTGTTTTTTCTTTTTCTATCATGCATACTGTGACCTATTCAAAATATTACATAGTTCAGGTTTCCTAATGTCTTTTAAGAGTGACTTTATGTGAAGGGATCATAAAGAATGGTGATTTTAAAAGAAAATAAAAAAACAAACTATGGAGATCAGTTGTGTATATGAAGAAAGATTATGCCAAATTAAGGTGTTGAATAAGGATAAAATAATTTTATCATTTTTAAATTCTTATAACTTTTATGTACATAGGATGCTGAAGGTAAAAGGTCAAAGTCTAAAACATGCTTTGCATGATCTAGCCTAAAGTCCAACCAAAGGACAGCTTCTAGGCTAGTTTGCAATAAAGAATTCTCAGCAATGTTTAAACTTTGTGCCTGCAAAAAAAAAAAAAAACAGTGTATCAAAAGAATGATTATTCCATTGAGGCTGCTTTCACTGTTGACTCCCTTGGCAATGTGTTTATTTTAAAAAGTGATGATTAGAATTTTAATAAAACACAAACATACATTTTCTTTATTCTTCAGAATTGACAATAGTTCATTGATGTTTTTATAAAATTATGAATAAAAAGCTTAATAACTGTCTATATTTCTGAGATTAAGTATTATGTACACTATTTACATTGTTCAGACTATCATCCTCATCTTTGTTGCCATATTTATCACAACATTTCGGCCGTTGCACACTCTGGCCTTCTTCAGGTGGTTGTCAGTTATCAGTTATCTCCTATTAATTCCTCTCTCCAAGTTCTCCACCGTCTTAACCAGGTATTGAACTCACAATCTTTGGGTCCTGTCACTGGATCTAACTAACACTTTCATCCACTGTGCTATGTGTCCTTGAGGACAATCTATAATTGAGGATAATAACTGTCTATATTTCTGAGATGAGGTATTATGTACACTATTTACATTGTTTGGATTATCATCCTTATCTCTGTTGTCATATTTATCACAATGTTTTGAGCACGGTGGATAAAGGTGTTAGTTAGATCCAGTGACAGGACCCAAAGTGTGGTTAAGATGGTGGAGAACTTGGAGAGGAGAATTAACAGAAGATAACTGATAACTGACATCCATTAGACACCCACCTGAAGAAGGCCAGAGCATACAACGGCCGAAACATTGTGATAAATATGGCAACAAAGATGAGAATGATAGTCCAAACAATGTAAATAGTGAATAAAAAGCTTGTTTTCATATTTACTTATAAAATGATAATAAATATTGCATTGTAATTAGGTTATTATATTTTAATTTTGTAATTTTTTTATAATTTTTTTGTCCAAAAAGATTTCTTTTCAAATTGGTAAATAATAAATCTTAATAAAATGTTAAATAATAAATATTGCATTGTACTTGGTTCACATATCTTGTAAATAAACATTGCCAAGGGAGTCAAATTGTGTAGAGTAATAGCAGTGTCAAGGGAATAACTGTCTTTTTGACAAACTGTTTATTTCAGTTAAACATTGCCAAATACTCTTTGAATCTCACTAAATACATCTTTCTTTATAGTCTTTATATTCCTGAACTAAGGCACTAAGGAAGCTAAAATTTTAGGGTTTTCTGATTCTTATAGGTGGGTAACTTATACTAACATTTCATAAAAGCCTGAGAAGGTTCCCATGAGGTAATTAGTTGAGTTGACATGGAATGGCTCATATATATATATATATATATCTTGTGGACCCTATATAGGTCCCATATCTATCAGCTTGATGTCTTCCACAAAAGTTGTCTCTGCATATGATCTGTAGTTATACTTTTGACGATAAAGTATCCAATCCTGATCCTCTTGCAAAATGCAACATTGGTGGAATTGAGACCTTTCTGATGCAGTCACAACTTCGCTGAGCTGGTCATGTCACAAGAATGAGTGACAACAGAATACCTAAGGTCCGCATATATAGCCAGCTTGACAGTGGATAAAGGACTGTTGAAGGGTCATGGCTCAGTTATAAAGACAAGTTAAAGAGTAGTCTCAGAGCTGTCAATGTGCCCCATACTAACTTTGAGCGAGTTGCCCTGGATAAAAATAACTGGAGATATTTGTATCAGAAATTTTGTTGCTTGGTTAAGAGATGAAAGACAGCGGCAAAAAGCATCAGCAAATATTCCTGTTTCTATGTCCTGAGATGCTCACTGTTGCACAATATGTGAAATTATATGCAAGTTTATAAGTGTCACATACGACTCTACCACTTCGTCCCCAGCCCCTCAACCTCCGGCGTCTTCCTCTTTGGGTTGGGGTGTCCACTCAGTCTGAATCGAATTTAGGGGTAACTGGCCATACCTGAGTACCCATAGATTATTTCAACCGGTCAAGTCCTGCTCGCTGCTCACACTGTGTTAGTTTTTAGATCCAGTAAGTGGGGTGTTGTCCATACGTTTACATTCGACTGGGGATGTGGACACAGTTGTGAGAGTTGGCACTAGGAAGTTTAGAATGTGGCAAAATAAAACAAGAAATAATATCTGCAAAAGCCAGACAACAATGGGGGAAATATTGACGTCTTTTATATAAGAAGATAACATCAGAACAAAGGTTATGGTGAGAATAAAAAATATTTAGCATAAATGAGAAAAGAAAAAGAAACTGACAAAATGCATCCAGCAAATTCCCAACAGAGAGAGGGTCTGTGTGTGATAAACGCATATTGAATCGCCTGGGGTAGGTTTATGACTAATAGTCCAGTCTCATACAGACTTCTCAGAACAGGGGGCAGTCTTCTTTCTCTCCTCCAAAATTCTCCTGCAAAATCTCTCGACTCACTGCGACAGTCTCTTTTCCATCTCTCCTGTAGCACCATGATCTGTAATGGTCGCCTGCGGGTGCTCACGCACGTGTCAACAATGTGCCGACCGATTGCAGTCTCTCTCATCCATCTGTACTCGATGGCAATCCAGCCAACCACTCTCTGCCTCTTCCGTCTGGTTTGTAGCACTGCGACCCATTATGGTTGCCTGCAGGTGCTCATGCATGCGACAACAATGTGCCGACCAATTGCGGTCTCTCTTATCTCTCCCTTCCATCTGGCTCGTTTTCAGCATAACTATGCATTTATATAGATAAATCTGACTGATCATAAATCGACCTTTGGTCTGCACGCAATTATCATGAGTGCCGTTTTCAACCCAAAGTCATGTGAGTTTCTCATAGCCTGAGTAAGCTCTATTTCGATTTTTAACCGATAAAATTTATTTAGATCATTTCCATTGTCTTTTCAATGACCCAATTCCAATGGCGAGATCAGATTTCCTCATCAGTAAACAAAAAGCTCTGATCTAATTTCACTAGCTAGATTCACTCCAATTTCAATAAATATATATATATGTGAGTGAGTGGTGGGGAAGGGTTGGTGATAAAGATCTAAAAAGACAGGTTTGCTGGCTGGATATCAAGAGAATAAGCAAAAGATTGAAAATATAAAAATTAGGGTAAATTTAAATTTTTTATGAACAGGTAGAGCAAGAGGAAGATAAAGGAAAGAATGCAGATATGTGTTTCTATAGTACTTAGACAATGTGCAAGGGACATGGGAACGGATAGGGAATAGATTAAGAAGATACAGATAAAGGGTGAAAGAAGATAATAAATCCATCTTATTAACCTCATAGAATTTTTCATCTTTAGCCAAAATATGAGTGCTACCAAAGCAAGAAATTAAGCATTTATAAAACCTTGAGGCTTTTCCTTTTTTTTTTTTCTTTTTGTTGAAATGTTTGTCTCTTTATTTTCCAGATCTTCGTGACAATATCACACAAGCATTGGCTTGTTTTGCATGTTTCCCTTATTCTCTTGAAGCCTTAGAAAATTTGCCATTGGACATGTGAGAATTTTTATTTTTACTTTCTTTGTTGTTATTTTCTGAACATTGTTTAATTCTGTCCGAAGGCCACAACTATGTGCCACTCAGTGAGGATCAAAACCACTGCTAATGATTTGCAAGTTTAGCTTGTTGATCTCTGTCTTCATTGGAGTCTCAAAACAAAAAAATGCAAATCTTTTTATTACCTTCAACTATTATAATAAGCATATTTATTATCGTATAGTAAGTGCAGTCTGCACTGGGTGCCTTCATGCCTGTGGCCTGCCTTGTTGGCAGAGTGTACAATATGCCAACTACACGCCCTGCAGAAGGTTAAAACTCCCCTGCTCTAAAAGGAAAGGGTCTACCTTTCAGCAATAGTATTCAATGTACAGACAAAGAGTAGATTTGCAAATATGAAGATGGACTCTGACGAGAAAAAACTTCTGGCATGACACCAAACTTTTAGATACAGCTATTGATTTGACGAAGGCATTCCACTTCAAGTCCATTGAAAATATGAGGCCAAGAAGGTGCAGTGTGTTGCTCTCCAGGAATCTAGCATAAGCCATGCTGATGGCAAGCAGGAAAGTTTCTCTTTGATGGTTAAATAAGAGTAGTTTCGTTTTGGAGGCATTAACATTTACAAGCCATTTCCTGCTCCAGTTAACCACTGATTGGAAGTCTTTTTCAAGAGCAGCAGTCAGATTAACTTTGTCAGCTCTGACAGATTTACTATTGAGACGGGAGTAAATGGTAGTGTCATCTGCATAAATACCTATTTGGGAACTGATGACATTAGGAAAATCATTGATTAAGATCTAAAACAGGATAGAGCCTTGGGAAACACCAGCATTCAGGTGAACGAATTTGGAAGCAAGCCTGTTCAGAATAATCTTCATTTCAGGATTTGATCAGAGTGATTGAATTAAATCAAACAGCCATCCAGTAATACTGTAGCCCTGATGCTTGCATAGAAGACCAGCATGCCAAACCCTGTCCGACAGCTTTAAGATATCTAGAGCTGAAGCTTAAGCTTCACCATTCTTATCCAGAGCTTGATATAAAGATTCATTGATGGCTGTTAACACATCAGCAGTAGACCTGGGAAAATGGAAACCATATTGTTTGTCCAAGAGGAGGTCATGAGAAGTAAGATGCTTAACCACTTCAGCATCGATTAGAGCCTCAAATACTTTGCCAAAAAGTGGTAGGAAACTAATAGTGATAGAGGAGAAGGTTCTCCAGAGTTCTTAAAAACAGGAACTAAGGAGGAATACTTCCAACAAATGGAAAGGCAGGAAGCAGCAAGGCAATAATTGTAGAATTTGAAGAGAAATAGAGCCAGCTTGGGAGTGCATTTCTTTAAGACAATGACTGGAATACCATCACCTTCGCCTACTTTATGGGAGTCTAATTTAAAAATATCTGAGACCAGTGACAAGGTACATATCACTTAGTAGAGCCTCCGTCCTAGTGAGGAAATTGTGTTTGGATACTCCAGATGAATCAAGTGTTGAGTTGGAAGAGAATTTACAAACAAAGCATTCAACCTTCTCTGCTGCAGACATCAGGACTTCAAATTGATTGAATAGAGGATGGATTAAGGATTTGCTGTTGTTCAGCACACTCTTGCAGAGCCTCCAATAAACTTTGGAACCGTACTTACAAGATGCTTTACGTTGTTTCAATCTTATAAGCCAACAGTAACTTTGCTTCTTTGAGGACATGCTTGCACTCATTATGAGCAGAGACAAAGAGGCATCCATTGCAATCAGACGTGTCACTCTGGTACAGCCGGAAGAAGTGATTATCATGCATTATAGCAGTCAAGCATGCAGGTGAGGATCAAGGAGATGAATGTAATTTAACTTGGTATTTCCTTACTGGTATGAAAGCCTTAGTGCTGACTTTCACCGAGGAGGAGACCTCAGATGCACATTTATGAACACGATGATTAAAAACTTCAATCCAAGGAACATCACAAAGGAAATCACAAAACGAGTCCCAAACCGTTCATTGATAACAGAAAGATATTCTGTTGGTAGGAGGTTCTTGGCTGGTAGGGGAGTGAAAAGAGATGTTTACAGACACTACTGCATGATCAGAGTTGCCAAGAGGGCAGAGCTGCATAGTACGACATGAGTCAGGGATAGAAGTAAAAAAGAGGTCTAGAAGAGAAGCATATCCATCAGGGTTTCTTGGAAAATGTCTGTAAAAGTCCACCATTTGTGTGAGAAGTTGAGTGATTGAGAAGTTCAGGAATAGGATGCCAACAACATCAATGACGTCACTGGGCATGGTGGACATTAAAATCACTGAACATGAATATATTTGAAAATGGGTGTAGGGCGATGGCCTTGTCTATATTATCGGAAATATTATCTAGCGTGCAACATTCATGAGACAAAAGGGAATGATAGAGAAAGAAGAGAGAGACAGACACATGTAAGAATGGTCTAGAGATTCAAGAGAAAGTTCCCTAGCCAGGGGGTGATGTTCTCAGACATAAACTCCCAGCCCATGCATATCGACATTAGAGTCCTTTCTAAAGAGAGGAAGGTAGCCAAGAATCAGGAAATCAGAGAAGATTGATGAGTTAAGATTAGTTTCACAGAGAGCTATTAGGTTGGTGCAAAAATAATGTCGTTTTCTCACATATGTTACTATGTGAGAAAACGACATTATTATTGCACCAATCTAATAGAATGTTTGGAGATTTTTTTGAAAAGGAACAATTCCACACTACAGTAGTTTGTACGAACACCATGAATGTTGGGGAAAGAAAGGTTGAGAAGTTTAGGTGATTTTTGTTGTGCTGGTTTAGTTTTATATCTTTGGTTGTTTATAGTCATGGTGTGTTGTTTCGATAAGGAAAGTCCTAGGATAGTAGTAGCAGTCAGTTGTCTAATGTAACATGTGCAGCAAGGGAACTGGTGCCGACTGCAACATAGTGTGGCCTCGGGGTTTCCCACCGTAGATGTTTGCAGGGACAACCTTCCATGCACAACATGGCACTACAAGAACCCTGATATCATGCGACAGTTGATCAGAGCAACCTCTGAAGATGTTATGCAAGAGTTTGGGCTCCTAACTACCAGTCAGGAACAGCAAGCAGAAAACTGCCAACCTGATAACTGCAGTATGAAGAGACATTGCTACCATCCACATATATCACAAAAAAATTCATGACAGCACCACTATTAAGGACTAAAGAAAGGAACTGAGAAACCGTTACTAAACAGGAAACAACGGATGAGCCTCTACTCCTGTTCAAGAGAAGGCGGAACAGTATGGACTGGGTGATAGGAAAGCCTATCTACTCCTATTAAAATCAAGATATCCATTAGAAATTTAACAAAGAATTAAAACTGGCAGAGACCTACCTCTGAAAGAACTTTGAAAACAGTCCTGGATTTGACTTCAGTTATTTCAAAGAATGTACGTTCAGATAACTTATTTGGAGAGTCAATCTACGACCCACAAAACTTTTTGTTCATGCATTGTTTAACTGACATCCTAGTATATTAAGGGGGAGAAGAGGTAATAGGTAGTGGGGGTGGTCTGTCCCTAGAATTACGAGTGAATAGCAACAGGGTAAAAAAGGAAAGAAAAATAAAAAAACAAAAACACAAAGGCTGATTAAATATTAAGATTAATTTTAATCAAAATGATGAACAATTCAAATGTGAAATACAACAGAGAATATCAATTAGAAAAAGAAGAAAGAAAGGTAGGTCAGATGGTGCAGTTACTTCTGGAAAGAAACAAAGAAAGAGAGAAAAAAATGAATGATCAATTCAGACAAGAATTAAAAATCGCTGAGACATCTGAAAGAACTTTGAAAGAAAAAACAGTCCTGGGTTTGACTTCCAGTTATTTCAAAGAATGTATATTCAGATAACTTATTTATTTTGAGAGTCAGTCTGCAGCCCACAGAACTTTTTGACCCTGAAATGTTTAACTGATATTCATATTTTGATTTCTTGTCTTTGTCTCCTTTAAATGTGTGTATATTTCTGTTTCAGTAAGAAAACGATGATGTATTCTCTCATTGCTCCTTATGACAACCGGTCATGGGCACAGACTAATTGGATTTTGGTGCGCATTTGGAAAGTGAGTTTCTCCATTGAGGCTTTCAAATCTCTATTTCAGATTGCATTCTAATCATTACACACCACGCTCCCCTGGCTACAAACTCTATCTCTTCTCCCCTTCTTTCTCGCAGTCATTAGTTGCTAGCTTTGCTAATACTAACCTTATGGATCATCTGGCTTTCTTTTCCCTCCTAGGTTGGGGTTAGTGTGTCATCTTGATAGGGTTGATTTGGGTTTTCCCAAAATCCTCTGATATTGGGATTGACAGTGATGCCCAGTATGAACTCCTATATATACATTGTGTACCACAGACATGATTGCATTATTCCTGACATGTAGCCATGGTAAACTTTTGTTTTGGTACAACCAATCGCACATTGGAATAATGCTGGAATAAGAACACTTTCAATAAAATGTACAACATTGTTGATAACTCTAACAACAGTTTTAATGAATATGAAAAAAAAAACTGGCTGAATAAAATGTCTCTATTGTCTACTGCAGATCAAGTTCTCTACAATGGTGATTTGGGAAATGTTGCAGATGCTGAAGTAATAACCAATTAATCAACTCTTCCTCAATTTTTCAAAGTAATAACCAATCAGTCAACTCTTACTCAATTCTTCTGTCATGCATGTATCTATGTTTTTGCTCTGGAACCAAGAATTTCAGGTGTGCTCTTTAGTGACAACTGTCTTACAAGCAATCCCAGGCTGCTCTGAATCAATTTCTGATTGAACTCGCTCTCTGACTGTCAACTTAGGGCCTGTCATTTATATAGACAACTCCCCCTCCAAAATTTGACATTGAAATAACCTAATTTCTCCAGCTAACCTTCTTAAGCTTTGGAGACCGTGTTAAAAAAAACATATGATACTTCCTTTGTTTAAAATCTTCTTGGATATCTTTCTGTAAAAGATATTTGTTCTTTCTCCAGAATAATCTATAAGAATACACATATTATGAACAGATAACATAGTGTAAACAAACTACCGAATTTTAATTTCTCAGGACCAAAGAAATTCCAACAAAACATTAATCATGTCTTCTTCTTATCAGCGAAAGTTACTATTGGTTTTACTTAATTTTACTGAATCCTGTAAAAGTTGAATTTGGGTTCAATTCCATTTTATTATTTTAAAACATAATTTTTTACTCATTCTTTTTCTCATTTATTCTCAACCATTGGAACCCACTGAGAATTTTAATAATTATTATCCAATTAGTAGTCCTTCCAAATTACCATCCTTCAATTTCATGCATTTGAATGTTTAAACAGGGTCAGTACCCTGTTACACCTGCATGAGCCCGTAAAATATTTTTTCTTCTTTTTTTTTTTTGTTGTAAATGTCAGACTGCATTCTCATTATAATTTTTATTTTATATAACAGCGACTAGTATAAAAATATGGTTTAAATTTTGCTTAACACTTCACACTATTTGAAATATAAGATGGAGTATCTTCCCTTTCTTTTCAGGTACAACTCTATGAGGGTGTTTTTGCGTCTGTGCGTGTGTATATATATATATATATGTAATCACATATATATAATCACATATATATAAGTGTACGATTTGTCCATGCTTTGAATATTGCCAATATATATGGTCTGAATTCATCCTCTCATCCTCTTTCCTTAAAGAACTCAATAACATGAAACAAACGCTAGTTAACAACAGTTTTTCAAACTACCTCATCGACAACCAGAATAGAATGTTTCTTTCTAAAGTAACTAATAGCAATACTGAACATTCAGATAAAAACAATAACATTAATATTTTATATAAAAACCAAATACACATTAACTGTAAGCAAGATTAACATTATAAAGAAATACACAACCTCAGTTGAACAGAACAAAAACAATTAAATTATCTATTATAAAAAAAATTAATAAAATTCTCTAAATAAGTCAAAATAATGTTCAGTCAGTTATGTGCCATGTGTGATACACACTTAGGCGATCATGTATCTTTTGATACATGACTGATGATGCAGATTTTTCCCCGCAGTAGCTTGCCAATTCTTTCTGCAGTAGACCAGTTTCCATCCAAAGCTACAGAACCCAGTCTATCCTGCTATTTACTCATAGCTGGGGGGAGAAAAAGAGGATTCATACCTTTCCCAAGGGTATTAGCATGTAAGTGAATGTAATGAGATTTCCTTAAAACTATACTGAATGAATTACTTAAATAAATGAAAAAATAGTATTTTTTTTAAATTAATTTTTATTATTAATGTAAACATTAGACAATATTCTTTCCTTTTTCTATCCTGGTCGACTCTTTATCTTAGTTATGGCCAGAGCAGGCAACTCATGTGGACTTAGCATAAGGATGAAAAGAACTTTAGAAAATAAATGTCTTGCTGAAAATGTTGTTTATACAGAAGTTTTAGAGAGGTAATACAACTTTTCTCTGCCTATAGGACAGGTATTTGGATAGTTTATTGATAAATAGATATGAAGGGACTGATACAGAGAGAGAGAGATGAAGAGATAGACACAGAGAGAGATGAAGAGAATCTGGAGTTAGAAATCTAAGTGCACTTAGCATAATGAAAAAAAGAACTTTAGAAAATAGATATCTTTTTGAAAATGTTATTTATACAGAAATTTTAGAGATAAGAGAACTATGACCGCTTTCAACTGCTCTTAGAATGAGTTATTGGCTTGTAATGATAAATGATAAAATAATTTCACATCTTTCCCCCCCTTTTTTTTTTTTCTTTTTTTTTAGGGCTGTGGGTTTGGTTATCGTTATACTCACTTGCCACATCTTGTTCCTTCAAAAGTTCAAACAACTGATCTTGGTTTGGCCAGCCTCCAGAGTAAGTTTTCTTTATGCTGTCATCACACTAACTTTATACTGCTTCGTTATGTGTTAATATTTCACTTTTCAAATCAAAATATTGATGAAGACTATTCTTATTAACTAGCATGATACCTGGCATTGCCTGGTCAAGTTTCATTTTTTTTATTCCACTGTGTCATACAGATATTTTCTTTTTTTTCTTCTTTGAGATATTTGAAAATGTCATAAAATAGTATCAGAAAAAATGTCATATAACAGTTTGATAGGTTCAAACATTCGAGTTGTCATTTCTTTTATATATGTCATGTTATAATATAACTTATAATGACAACACTGTTACTTCCCTTTACTCCTAAACTATGACCAAAATGCTAAGGTGGTTGCCACTTTCAGAGCAGAAAATGGTTTCCTTTAATAACCAACCAATTCAATTATAAAAAGCCATCAACAACATAAACATTTACTTGGAAAGATCACAAAAAAATCATTCGATGTGAGTAACAAGATACTTTTAAAAGTTTGCTTTTTAAAGATGACTAAGCAAATTTGATATCTCCATGAAAACAAGAAACTAAGTTGAACAAGATATAAAACACTGGCTGGTATTTATAAATAATAAAACTCCATTTATTTAACGTCAGTTTTAAACAATATTTGCACACACAAATGCATGTGCACACACATACACATACACCTGTATAACAAACCAACTTTAGTATTTGTTTGTTTGTTTGTTTGTTTGGGTTTTATGGCATATCAACCACTGTGGGTTATTTAATGCCAAATCCAGTTTATATGAATTTTAAATGCCTATTTTGTATAGAATAAAAAACGTATAGCTGGCAACATTATTGTTTCAAAAAAAACGTATAGATGGCAACATTATTGTTTCAAAAAAAACGTATAGCTTTCAACATTATTGTTTAAAAAAAAACGTATAGCTGGCAACATTATTGTTTCAAAAACTTAGAGCTGGCAACATTATTTTTCTGAAAACATTATCTGAGACCTTGCTGTTGGATGCAGTTTACCGTCATACCCAGGACACGGCTGTAGTTTACCGTCATACCCAGGACGCGGATGTAGTTTACCGTCATACCCAGGACGTGAGCAAAACCTGGAAAACTAGCAGTTCACTATTTACCCATAGCTGGGACCCTAACAGGTGCTACCACCCCGGGTCAAGGTGGACCTGGGAACACCAGCAATTAAGAGGTGGTTCCACGCTCCTCAAAACCTCCAGATCAGAGGCCTTGCTGTTGGATGCAATTTAACGTCATACCCAGGACGCCTCATTGGGGGGGGTCTTACCCCTCTACAGAGTTGCAGTCGGCGTATTCTAAAGCCCCAGCCGACAGGGCCGAGTATTTGTTTGTGAGTTGTAATGAAAATTAAGATACAAGAAATACTAGGCATAAAATTAATAATAATTGACAATGTTTTATATAAATTAATAATAATTGACAATGTTTTATATAAATTAATAATAATTGACGATGTTTCATTTAAGAAATTCCAAATAATATTACTACTACTATTACTAACAATTGTAGAATCAGTGAAAATTGCAAGCGAATGTAAGATGAATGAAATATAGAATAGAATTGAATTAAATGTTGAGTTCATAGAATTGCTTTTCTTTGTATAAAGTGTCAAATGACTTTTTACTCCAGTTTTAAAGTTTGCTTAAATTTTTCTATTTTTCTCTTTCGCCATTTGTAGAACCGTGTCCTTCTCGGGTATTTCAGAGTCTTCTCTCAGAAATGCTTCTTCTGGATCATGAACGTGCCGTCCGTTTCCTTGATACGATGCTCAGCCAACTCAATTGGTCTTTTTCTGAATTTATAGCCATTATGCAAGAGGTAAATCAATAAATTCTACATAAAAGAAAACAATCCTTTTATTAACACTTGATCAATGAAAGGCTGGTATTATTTCCTGACCACTGACAATCCCTTTCTTCCACATTTGCAATGCATTTCTATAGTAAATGTTTATCTATTATACATTTAATAGCCCTATTCTGTCAGTAAGGCTTGCATTAATTCCTGACCACTGATAATCCCTTTCTTCTTCATTTGCAATGCATTTCTACAGTAAATGTTTATCTTTTATACATTTAATAGCCCTATTCTGTCAATAAAGCTTGCATTAATTCCTGACCACTGACAATCCCTTTCTTCCTCATTTGCAATGCATTTCTATGATAAATGTTTATCTCATATACATCTAATCACCCTATTCTGTCAGTAAGGCTTGCATTAATTCCTGACCACTGACAATCCCTTTCTTCTTCATTAGCAATGCATTTCTATAGTAAATATTTAACTATTATACATCTAATAGCCCTATTCTGTCTGTAAGGCTTGCATTAATTCCTGACCACTGACAATCCCTTTCTTCCCCATTTACAATGCATTTCTATAGTAAATGTTTAAATACCCTCCCCCTCAATAAAATGGACTGCTCCACTATCATCATAGTATGGTATGTACAGAGTGCAATGGGTAAATTATTGATATTTTGTATTTTTAATTTTGTGCATGCACATTGTTTTTGATTTTGTCAACTGCACAGTATATAGTAGGGTCAGTTGGGCACCGTCTGTGAGAAAAAGAGCACCATGATGCAATTCACTCTGCCAGAAATTTGGATATGACATGCTGTGCTGCTTGGCATTCATACTGGAAGCTCCAATACAAAAATTTCAGAGTGTTTGGAAGATGCAAAAGGATAGTGCAGCGGATTCGGAAAGTGTTGGATGAGTTTAATGGTGATTATGAAGGTGTTTGGAGTGATTAGCGATGGCGATGTTATGCCACCATTCATCTTCACACAGGTTCACAGACTCAACACAGAACCCTACATTAAGTGCCTTGAGGAGGTAGTGCAGCCCTAGGTCAAGAGGGTGGCTACTAGAAGGGCCTATGTTTGGCAACAGGACTCTGCACCAAGCTACATAAGCAGTAGAACCCAGTCATGGCTGTCAAACAATTTCAGTGACCGCATCAACTCTTATACTTGGCCAACTAACTCTTCAGACTGCAAACCCCTTGATTATTATGTGGGGGTTATAGTTGAGTGAGAGACCTTCAAAACTTGTAACAACAAAGATGAACTGAGGGGAAAGGATTATGGCAGCATTCACCAGTAAGATTCAATAGTGACACTCTCAAGAATTTTCCTTCTAAAAAAGTTACTTTCTCTTTGGATAAGTGTGATGTTCTTTAGATCAAAGTTGTGTTTGAATTTATTCCTATATATAACTAATGCATTTGATAAATTCTAACAAATATAACCTGAAGAAGGCTGGAACGTACAATGGCCGAAACATCGCGAATGTGACAATAAAGATGAGGGCAACAGTCCGAATAATGTAAATAGCACATGTGTGCATATATGTGTGTGTGCGCGTGTGGACATATATATAACAAAGTAACAAAGATTCTTTTCGTTTTGTTTTTTTTTTTGATTTTTCTCCTGTTTTTGTACTGAGTAAGAAGACATTTAGCTGCAGTATGTATAAAAATAGCAGCACGTTTAGATTCAAGTGCCTTCAAATGTCATTGAACATTTTCAAGAACTGACCCATTATGTTATGTCCTCAAATGTGGTTAGTGAAACCTGTACAGGAGAAGGATACTTTTTCACATCAGCTGTTGGAGAGTTTGGCAGTTATCAGAAGCTGAAACCTCTTTTAGTTTTTTGCTGCTTGATATATACCATACCCACCCTTCTATCTCAGCCTATCAGATGTCCTTGTATTTTTATTAAATCTGAGTCCAAATGAGATCAGGATCTTTTTTAAAAGAGTTCTTTTATCACAATTCCATTGGCTAGAAATTAATTTTCCAGATAGGTGGATCTTTGGAAGGTGATAATCTTAAATCCTTATTGCCTAACAAGTCGACTGCAGTTGCGTCTTTATGCATGCCAGATGATATAACTTCTGTTTTTAACTATCATCATATTATAATATTATAACCATTTCTTCAGATCAAAGAAATGTCTCCTTTAGGTCTTAAAGAATATAATCCTTCATCAGACCTTTATGGAACTGATGCTACAAAACCACAAAGAGCTTTACCAAGAAAAAAAACCCACATGATTTGAAAACTTCCAATAGCAGCAACAACTAAAATGAATATATCACATGTAATTAAAAGAGAATATAATTATATAATCAAGATGTTAACTTTCTATACTACCTTAAACAAAAGCTTAGGAAGGAAATCTCCTCTTAATACTTGAAAGAACAATAACAGTGGACCTGAGAAATCTAATTTCCTGAAAAACTGTTTTAAAAGAAAGATTTTATAAATTTCAGGTGACAGTAATGTTAACTGTCCATATAATGAATATCAAATATTTCCTCATTTCTCCATTACATTTTGAAATACTCCAGTTTATAACCATGCTTGTTGTTTGTTAGATGTTTGGAGATCATTTGTTACAGAAAGCAATGGGAAAATGATACATATAGGGTGGGGTCAGATGACATTGGATTGGACAATCGACATTCACCCAATAAACTTTTTTTATTCTTTTTTTTTTTTTCATAGTAAAGAATAAGGTTTATGAGAAAAATCCCCACCTACAAATTAAAAAGACTTCATCTTGGAAGGATTTATTTATTTTGATGCAAATCGAGATTTGTGTCATACCATGTGTCACAGTGTTCTGGAAAGGTTCAAGGGATGTTGCAATATTGAAGGCGGACATTTTGAGAACTTAGGAGATTGTACCAAAGAAAATGGCAACTTAACTCATCAAACCAATGTGACAGTGTCACATGTATTCTACATTGGAAAAGAAAGAAAGCGTGCACGGGACTCTTGTTTATATATGAGATCATCATGTAATTTTTTGGTTACAACTCAACCAATCACTGACTTCTTGACCTACATATAAACAGTTGAAAATCCCTTACTTCTTAGATATAAACAGGTGCAAATCATTGACTTCTCGGCTTACATATAAACAGGTGCAAATCATTGACTTCTCGGCCTACATATAAACAGGTGCAAATCATTGACTTCTCGGCCTACATATAAACAGGTGCAAATCATTGACTTCTCGGCCTACATATAAACAGGTGCAAATCATAGACTTCTCGGCCTACATATAAACAGGTGCAAATCATTGACTGCTCGGCCTACATATAAACAGGTGCAAATCAATTCTACAAATCATTACACAACATTAAGGTGAACTTCTTGGGATGAGCAGCTGCTGTATCAAATCTTTATCATCTCAGAATCCTACAACAGAGATTAAACAGTGTTAAACAAATGTAATTCTAATAAGTTGGTTGGTTGATTTTGTTTAGTAGCATATCAACCTCTATGAGTTACTTAATACTGAAATCTAAATATGTTGTATGTAATTTTATACTTTCAGGGTAAAGGTATATTTTCTTTAGATATACAGGGTGTGTCAAAAATACTTTTACAAACTTTGTGGGTGAGTTTCAGATGCCGAACAAGGTAAAATGTCCGTATAAACACATGTCCAAAAGGCTATCATTGTACTTCAACACAGTAACTCATAACAAATGTTCAAAATGTCCTTTGCTTACTTCTACGCACGCATGGACCTGTCAGATAATTGACTGGCGAACCCTTTCAGATACTCCTGCACACCGCCAAATGGTTTCGCAGACCCCCATGACACGTTGATGAAGCATCTTTGCATTATTAATGCCTGCTGCATAAAGCAATTGTTTAAGTGGTTTCACACATAAAAATCCAAAGGACTGAGGTCGGTGAAACGTGCAGGCCATGGAACCAGTCCTCCCCTACCTATTCATCTTTTATGGTAGATGTCAGCCAGTGTGGCTAAAATGTCCTGAAGCCCCATCATGTATCAATCATATGTGTCTTCGTATAAGCATGGTCTGGAAGTGTGTTCGAAATAATGTCCCTGTCAACAGCTCCTGTAAGACATGCTAGGAGAACATATAAACCTACCAGACAGTCACCTACAATTTACATTAACCTTGAACTGATGCTGGTGTCTAGCTTGTATTGTACTATAAGGATTCCAATCCACCCACAACTGTTGGTTCTGTAAAATTGTTATTCTGTCTCTTCCAAATGTTGCTAATGAGATGTATGTCATGCTAGGGCCACTTGACACGTGCTGATATCTGGACCATCTCCAACAGTGTGTAGAATGAGTTCTTCATGGTCAGGCGTACAGGAGGATCTCGGTCTTCTTCAATCTATAACTTGTGGTGCCATGGATCCTCTCTCAGCAATGCAACAATAAACTGCAGCAAAGGTTGGATGATTCGGCTGCCTTCGGTTTGGAAATGCAATCCGATACAGCTGTGCAGCCTTGCTGCCGTATGTAAAAAATTATATCTGCCTGCTCACGATACGAATAACCTGCCATTGTTAAATGGAACATTTCTCAGTCAACTCACTACTGCAGACATGAAACATTGAAGACAGACTAGCCACAAATGTACCCGAATGACAAATGTAACCTAGAACACAGCACCATCTACCATAAACTTTCTTTAAACTTAATAACTCCAAAAAAGGGAAAGATTTGTGGACATATGTTTATATGGACTTTTTTCCTTGTTTTAGTGAGAGGAAGTCAATCCTCAAAGTTTCTAAAAGTATTTTTGATACACCTTGTATATAGCTTGTAGATCATAAAATGCATTGTTGGTAATTTTACAAAATGTATTTTTATATTATTTTAGGGTTGCATTGATTGTCATTTTGCTATAAAAAATGTATTGTTGGTCATTTTATTATAAAAATGTACTGTTGGTTCATTATTTGACTATAGCTTGAACCCTAACAGGCACTACCACCCTGAGTCAGGGTGGACCTGAGAAAAACAACATTTAAGAGGTGGTTTCATGCTCCCTCAAAACCTCTAATCCCCAATCAGAGGCCTTGCTGCCAGATGTAGTTTATCATCATACCCAGGACTAAATTGTAATAAGTGAATGTATTAAAATATTAAAAAAAAAAAAAAAAAAAAAAAAAAAAAAAAAAACAAACTCTAAAGTGTATACCTACTTTTAACCCCACCCTATGACACTACACAGTTGATAGAGATTAAAAAAACGGAATCTATGGATGCCTCTATCCTATTGAGACATGGCACTTAATGAGAAAGCAAACACTTGCACTTTTTTATTAGAAATTCAATTTTCTAAGCTTAAATATATTTACTTCAATAATTGCATTTTTCTGGGTCCTCATCAGTTTTTTTTTCTCTTTTTCAGATTCAACAAGTGGTTAGTAAAACAGAACCACGGTTCATTGATACTCGCCAGTTGAAATTCTGTGCAACTTGCTTTGAGATAACTATTTCCCTCCTGCGTGTTGTGGAGATGATTGTCACTATTGCCCCATCGCTGTTCACTGATTGGTCAAAACCATCTGCAGAATTGCTCCTTACCAGATTAATACAGGTGAGTTTGAAGAAATCAAGCATGTATTCTTGAAATCCCATGTTTACACAAGGGGTTTGTTTGTATATCTTCCTGTGTTTATTAAATACTCATACACAACTCCTTGCTCCCATAAAAAAAATAATACTGTCATACTCCAAAAATCGAATTATAAAAGATGTTTAAAGATAATTGAAACACTTTATATAAAGTGGTTTAAGTCAAGTCTCAATCTTACCATCTTTGAAATGGGATGAAACATGTTAGTGGTATTTTAAAGGTACCCCAACACAGAATTACAACTACTCTCATCCAGTACAACTTAGAATTACTATTACTTCTATTCAATACTACACCTTTTAAACAGAGGAAAATGTACTAACAATGAAGCACTTGAAAATGACTAATAAATTGGCTGAAAGAGCTTTGGGCCATAAACACTCGAGGCAGTCTCTATACTCACTTAGTAGCACCCCCCCACACACACACATACAAAAGGAAAAGTTTAAAAACATTAGAAAAACTAAATAAAAAAAAATAAAAATTTTTCTTGTTTATTACATTCAGGGAAACACATCCAATGAAAAGAGTTGACATCAAATTAAGCAAAAATAATGTTCATATTTTTAAAATATTCTTTATTCCTCCAAAAGAATTGCCTCTTCTTTTATTACATTGGCTCATCTGTGATGGATGTTTTTGTACTATGGCAGTAGAAGCTTAATCTTCCTGCAAGTAACCCATATTTTTCTTCTTTTTCCCCCCCGCCCTTGTTACACAGATAATGCACATTGGACTAGTAAAAGATGCCTTCCAAAAAACAAGCAATGTACTACGAAACAGGAAAATTCCTTTAGAAACAAAGAAAAGAATATTGACCTGTTATGTAATATCAGTCCTCCTCTTCTGTGGCAGTGAATATTGGACAATCCACTTACAGACGAAACAATAGAGTTTGAAGCAAGAGGGATATGGTTCTACAGAAGGATAATGAGAATACTATGGGCAGAGTATGTCTTAAGGAAAATGGAAATAAAAAGGACACTTAAAATCAGAAAGAGACAATTGAAATTTCTGGGATCCATAATAAGCAAAGATGGCATAGAGACCTGAACACACTCTGGGCATATCGAAGGCAAAAAAGACAAAAGGAGGCAGTCGGCCACCCTACTTGATGATCTTCTGTGAATGGATGGCAGAACAGAGAATAGGAGGGATGGTAAACAGACAAACATACTAACAGTTGCATGGGATAGGAGGTTGTGGAGATCCATGATTGCTCCAAATCCTGAAGGAACATTAGTTCATTAGTCGTCATGATGATAGTTATACTTAGGCCTGTTGTAGTTTTTACATGGAAATAAATAAGAGGCATTATTTTTGGTGCATCGTCCATACAAAGAATGACATTTATAAGCAGCCAGGTGGTTTCTGGAATTTTCTTGTGTACTTAATTGCAGCTCTAGACAGTTTTCCCATATTGCATTTAAATATCAGTGTCTGCTTCTTTTTTTTTTCTCTCTCTCTTTCTCTTTCTAGCTTTTGTGTCAAATCTTAAATCGGATTGCAACACGAAGTGGAATGTTTGAAAATGTTATTTCATTGCCGTTGCCTGGTAAGAAGAATTCTGTCTCCCAGTGTGATATCACAAATAAAAACATTTCTCTTTTCTTTTTTCTACTTCATATCGAGAGAGATCTACAATCACGTAAAGAGTGGTTATTTCCACGTATTATTAAAAGGAATTAATTTTCTTTATGTTTTTTTATGTTTAACCATTGTCTTTTGTGTGCAGTAGTAACCCAAATTTTTATCTTGGACTGGCAGGTGAAATTATTCTTCCGCCTAAGGGGTAATAAAACAATTAGGGTTGGTCAGAGAAAGGGCAAAGGAAGGAGGTTTTTGTTCTTATCTTTTTATGACCCCTGTATCTCCATTTTTGTTGTATTGTGTGTGCATGTGTGTTTTTGCTTGTATATGTATGCATATTCCTTCTCCATACATATATACTGTTTTATTATAAGGAATTTGTAATATATATATATATATATATATATATATTTTACAAATTCCTTATAATAAAACAGTATATAAGTGTAAACAGTATAAGTGGATACAACTTTTAAAAACCTACCCACATTTCTCACCCACATGAATATACACACTTACACACATCATACTCACTCCCTAATGAGCCAAATGATAACACTCACCCACAGTAATATACACGCCTACACATATCATACTCACTCACTCCCTAAGAATCAAATAACGCACACACACACACACATACTTAACAGAGACATATCCCCTCTCCAGGAACCAATAAAACTGTCAAACTGACCAGAGGAATTCAGAGCAGCATGGATCCATCCAGCTCTTATCTCAAATAACAACTTAAAAGAGACTCTTTGACCAACACAAAGAATGTTAAAAATATTCATGTTAAAAAGATAAAAAAAAATTAAAAAAAACAAATGAAAACTACAGACAAAAGTTCATTTTCTCCATCAAGACATTCATTTCTGTAGTTCACTGCTACCAGCAAGCAGAAAATTATTTTCTTCTGATGATGGCCATGTTGGCTGAAACTAGTCAAGGAATCTAAATGAAATAATAATAATAATAAAAACAAAATATTAATCTACAACCCAGTCTATCTGAAGATTTTAATTTTTTAATATTTTTTTATTGTTCAAAAAAAATCTGTGTGTGTGTGTGTGTTCCATAGATACTTGTGTGTGTGCTCCGACCAGTGTATTTGATCATTATGTGTGTATGCTGTGGGGTTATGTGTGTGTGTATATATATATATATATATATATATATATATATATATACACACACACACACACACACACACACATACTCATCATTCTTACATCTATGTTTCATTCAGTTTTCTATATGGTTCAGAAACAAAATGGTGTCAATGTTTAATTGCATTTGGAGACTTTCTTCAAAATGATCTTAAGGATAATTACACAAGTGTGTTTGATCAATTTATTGTGTCGGGCAATGCAGACTGGTGCAACAATTACTTTACCCAACCCCACAACCCCCTTGTAAATCTGGGTAAATACCAGGACAGCAGGAGCTCTTTAACTCTAGTAATATAGCTGGTCTTAAACTGAGAAATAGGAAAGGGTTGGGTATCAGGCCAGCACCCTGACTGCATAAACATAATAGTAGGTACCTCCAATGAATTTTCGATATTTAAGTTTTAAAATTAAATTTTAAAAATGAAAAAGCATTCTTGAAGATTTAATTCTAGTTTTAATTGAAAGCAAAAGGATTAAATTTATTATTTCAACTAAAATATTCTGGTGTATTTCAAATAGAAATTATATAGATTGGAATGTCAAATAATTGCTCGATTTTTTTTTTTTTTTTTTTTTTTAATTTTCTTAAAGGTGTCGATTTTATTAATTTTTAAGAAATTTTGTAAACAAACAAATTTATCACGTTTTAAAATTCTTTAAAAATTAAATTATAGATTTGTGACATGTTATTTGAGTAAAATTAGAAAATTTAAAGTTAAATTAATCTGATTTGAAATTAATATTACTTATAGTAAAAAAAACCCTATATACAAGCATTTCTTAACAATGCGTTCCTCTTTCTTTGATCGTTATTGATTTATGGAGAAGCACTTAAAGTGATGACAGCTCTTATGGATGATCAGAAATGACATATTTATGAAAACTAAGTGAACTCGTTTTTTTTAATTTTTTTAGTTTTTAACTACCTAGTAATTTTTATAAATTAACATATTTTCAGCAATTATTTAATATTTTATTGACTTTTAGTTAAGTTTTTAAGAAGTTTTATAAAATTTGCATTTCGTATCTAGGTTCTTAAGTTTACTACCTTCAATAAAAAAAATTAATTAATTGAAGTTTGACCCAAACTAAAATAAATACATAAAATAAAAATATTTAGTGAAATAGCAATTAAGTAAACTTTTTTCTGATATTTTGAAGTGATGATTTGCAAAGACATTAATGATGAAACAGAACTGAATTAAAAGATAAATAATTCCAGTGTGTCAGACGACACTTAAATTACGTGACCTTTTTAAGGATTATGTCATGTATAGATTCCCATTGGTAGAAATTAGGAACATTTTTTTTCACTAAAAATTATTTTTTAAATTATTTTAAAAATATTTGGGTACAAACAACTTATGAGCTTTTCAAATTTTGATTTGTAAATTTACTTTTCACTTAGCAATATCACGAAAATTGCATTTTTGAAAGCAATGAAGAATTTTAAACAATTTTTGAACTATTATATTATTATAATTAAAACTTTTAAAAAAATGAAAAAACTCTTGTAAAAATTCATCATTCATCAAAAAAATTTTATTTCTTCAGACAATAGTGTTCTTAATATAACTTATTTACAAAAGCAATTAAAAGCTTTTCTAATTAAATAATGTCATAGTTTTATTGCATTTTTTATTTTACAACTCAGGGCAGATTTTTGATGAAACAGGTAGCTGTTTTACAAAAAAAAATTGATGATTTACTTTCTCCAAAGAGTCCTGTTTTTAACTAATAAAAAATCCCCCCACCCTTAAAAATTTAATTTTCTCAAAATTTCATGAAATTATGTAAGTGGGTGGTAACATATGTTAAAAAAAATATTTTTTACCAAGATTTTCTTTAAAAAAAAAAAAAAAAATTTCCAATATAATTTAATTCATTTCTGAATATGTCCTGAAAGTTTCATTAAAATCCAACAATTATTTGAATCTTGCAAGAATTTCTAAATCCATGTGTGTTTTCCTTGGAAAAAGCACAAAATAAAACAAAATTTTTTCCTCTAGTTCGCTGCTGTCATAAAAAGAAAAAAACAAGATTTTTAACCAAAATTTCAAAATGCTAGAAGAGTAAAAATTTTAAAAAATAATAATAAAAAATACTTTGGTCTTTCCTTTTAATAATAACATAAGCATTTTGGGGCCTTTTTTCATCATGCTATGCTGTTTCTTACGTGGCCTAGTGGAGGTACCTATATAATAGCCTTAAATTCAAATTTTTTTCATTTTTGGTGTTTGATGTTCATAGATGTGTAACCTAGCCACAGTCCACATTCAGGACTTTTTGAATTTTTATGGTTATTATCCTGGATATAAATTTTTCATGGATTCCGAGATTAGTGCATTTTGGCATTAATAAATTAATTTCTTATAGTGGATACGAAACATTCAAACATAAAGCTAAGTGTCCCTGTATCTTCAACATTTCTCATGTAAAATTGTAAGACATTTGCAGTATTTCTTCTTCCCCTCTCTCTTTCTTTCTGTCACTCTCTATCTTTCTCATATATATATATATATATATATATATATATATATAGTTGGGATCAAATAATGATTAGAATGGACACGTCATCCCTCCTTGAATTCAGAACACAAAAAATTATACTAATGTTGGTTTAAACAAGTTTTCTGCACATGAGACATAATTAACCAATGAAAATCAAACAGCACAAAAGTAAAAATACCAGAATTTCTTTCTTCTTTTTCTCCCTTATCTCATTCTCTGATGAAGCTTTGATAAAAGTGAAACCTGTTAGGTTGATAAACGTTTCCTATCTTTCCTTTATCTTATCAACTTTGTACTATGAAAATTGATCTTTTTAAATGAAGTCTAGACTAAACACTCCTAATGTCATCTAACAAAAGAAACAGTACAAATTTTTAGGCCAACTGATTTTCTCTCACTATTTCAGGTATGGAGGTTGTCACACACTACCCTATTCTTGCTGCCACAGTTGGCATTCTTATACAATTAATTCTTCGATCTCGAGGCTCCAGGTAAGTGCATAAAATAGGCTATTGATTAACTGAAATGTGAGTATTACAGGACAAAAAAATGGGGGGTGCGATTATCTTTCCAGAAAGGTAAATATTATATTGACAAACAAATTTGTGCCAAACTTGCATGAAATTACAAATGATAAAAAGGCAAAATGAGTAAGAATAAAACAGGCAATAGAAACAAAGGACTTATCTGTTATTTGAAAAAGTCTTTCTTTTTCTTTTTCTCTTCCTTTTCTTTTAGTGTCTCTTATATGTTTCTCTTTTCTTTCATATTTCTTTTTAGTTTTTCTCTTTTCTCTTCTCCTTGCTGAGTAGAAAGTTTATCTATGAAATGGATTTTTTTTTGGTTTCTTTGCTTTCTTTTTCCTTTTGCATCTTTTTCCAAGGGTTGAGAGAAGAATAAGTTGAATCTTTCTTTTCCTTGGCTCTCAGAATAATATTTCTTTCCTTGTTTCATTGTATCTGCTTCTTTTAACATGCTGGAGTTGGATTTCTTTGAATCAACACTTTACTGAATCTTTTCAGCTCAGAAACCTAAATAGATTTCTATGAATTCTGCACATCCAAATTTATAGCAGATCATAGCAAGTTTAGCTGGACGTCCATTCAGTTTGAATTCTGATGGGGGACTGACTTGGTGGCGGTTTTTATTCTTGTACCTCGATTTTGGCACGTGACCCATGACTTCCAAATATGGATTTTTACATGTATGGGTGAAAAGTGGTCACTGGTCTTTTTCTTTTTTCTGCTTTAAATCAGAGAGTTCAAGGTTTCTGTAATGTCTGAATAGCATCCAGCAAAATTATCATGCTATCACATTGTGACGTCGTCCCCTGGTTGCAGCGCCAACCGTGACGTTCTATCCTAGTCTACCACGGCACCAACTGTGACGTCCCTAAACAGCACCAATTGTGATGTCATCACCGCGGCGCCAGCCGTTCGCTCCTCGCTGCTCCGTTCAGGTGTCGCTGCTCCAAATGTGACTTTCTAACCTTTTGGTGATTCGGGTGGGAATCTGGTTAGATTTGATGTCAGCCTCGTCGTTCCCAACTCGCTTCCAACGCCTGGTTACCAAGGTAACTGCACTGATCCCCCAGTCCGCCTACCCACATTGTGAATTGATCTTAGGCAAACGAGATCAAACAGTGGTTGGGGCCGTACTGCAAACCGAGTTCAACGGGGGTGATACCACACAAATATGCATAAAAGACAATAAAATGAAAACTCAAAAGTTCAAAGTATCAAAGAAAAAGGTAACAAACTTTATGTCTAGTTGTTCGATACATAGGACTGCATCTATCTCCCGACCTGGTCTATGGATTGTGACACGTCGTTTTCCGCTAGGCAAGTTTTAACACTTCAAGTTGTCTGCTCTCTAAGAAATTGGTGTTTCGGTGGGTCTTTGGACGAAAGTCAAAAGAAAAACTTATTTCGGTGATCTGGATCTAAGTCGCTCTTCAAAATAATTGTTCTTGGTTTGAAGAGGGGTCCGGAATGTGCGTGAATCTTGGTCAGCTATCTGCGAGGCTTGCTTCAACTGGAGACTGACTCTGGGAACTGCTGGAACTCAACTCTGCTCGTTGTGGCTTCGTTTATATGGGCGCCGACCAAAACCGGGGTGAGTTTGTCGGCACTGGGAGGTTCCTCGATAATTCTAAATACATATCCACCTCTCTGGTTAGGAATTTCCACCTTTTTCCATTTTTGGGAACCTTCCCTCACTCCCACTTTCTCATCACACTTCAGAGGGGCATGAACTTCCCTCCCCACATCTTCGTAGCAACCTCTCTTACTCATCCTCCAGATGGGCTACAACAGCCTCCCTTGTGCGTCATGTGATCACCACTCGACCAATGATGTCTTAGTCGGGCGTGGACGAATCTGCAGCTTTGTTTCAGGAAGAGAAAAAAAATATCTTGTTTAACTAAAAAAAAATTATCTCTTCTCTTTTCATTATCATTTCTCTGGTCGCGAACGGGACAATATGACAATGGCGGTCATAACTCTTGTTCCACACGTGGTTTACGTCAGGTATTTTATCGCTAATTATCAGTATGGGTGGTCTTCTTAACACGGTCTCAAAAAGAAACATCTCCAAAGTTCCAGTCAGTCTGTCACCTCAAAGAAAGAAAAAAAAACATTTCTAGGTTTCCATTCATTTTCCTTCGGTACATATTTCTGATAACATAATTTTATATCTGTCCAAAGTCCCTTTAGTTGCCTGTTTTTCGTCACTTATCGAAATAACATTTTCATTTGAATTTTTTTTTCTTTGGCCAGCCGGTCTGTAGTTGATAATAAGATGTCTTCCCGTACCAATAGTTTGTTTTCATATCCTTAGATAACACAGCCGATGCCAAAACATATCTGATTCCTTCCTTCTTTCCCTTTCTTTTTACTCAGAATTTTCCTGTCATTGTAATGACACTCTTTCACCCTTTGTTACTTATCAAAATATCCTTTTATCCATTGTCTCTTAGCCGTGTGTGTGTTCTTGCTTATCACTCACAATTCGGTCCTTAGCCTCTCCTCTTCCCTCTTTTCTTTCTTTTCCCTTTCTGCCTCGTTAAATGGTGCCACAACATGACCAAGAAGGAGAAAGTGTACTTTTCATAGGATACATAATCTTTGTTCAGATGCATGCAAGTTTGATCAAGAACCGTTAATTGTCAATTTCACTTTATTTCTTTTTCATTTTCACACTCTTTGAAAGTACTGGCTCCTCATTCAGAGTACTTCTAAAATATAAACTTAGTGTTGATTTTAGAATAAAATTAGATGAGGGTTTGTAATAATATATAGTTTTAAGGTGTGCTATATTTATGGGATAAAGTGCACAATATCAGAGATAGAGCGTATGTAAATATAAATATAAAAGTGAACATTGAAGTCAACATTCAGAGGCGACAGGCTGTTTCATGATAGACGTAATCATCAGGTTGCTGATTGCATCTAGCATGAAACAGCTGGTTGACTTCAATGTTCACTTTCATATATATATATATATATATATATATATATATATATATATATAATGGTAAGAATAAAAGCTTAAAATAAACTGATGATTGCCATTACATGAAATGCTGAGTAGCGGATTTGGTAGGCTGGATAAAAAAAAAATGTATGTACATTTCAATTACCCCCACCCATTGATACATTTATAATACCCTTGCTTTTCTTCTCTTTCCCCTTCTTCTATCTGAGAGCATTAAGAATCTGCAGCCCCCAATATTTACCTAAAGAAGAAACATACATAGAAAACACATTAAAAAATCTACAATACCCATATCATTTCATCCACAACACAAGAAGAAAGGCATACATAATATACGACTGAAACAAAAATAACAACATAATCTACAATAATAAATTACATGAAAACAGATGCATAATACTACCGACCAACTCTGTCACGTCCACTAACCAGTAAAGAGTAAAATTAATCTCTAACACCTTAGAGATTGAATATCTTATTAAAGGAAATGTACTTAACAAGAATTGAACATGTATTCCTTTTTTTAATTTGAGAATCCCCCTCACGCAAGATGTGTTTTCCCATTAGACTACAAGAAGCCATCACAGCAAACCAAGGCTCAGTTACCTTATTTAAGAAATGTTGACCTGTAATTGGGGAAATATATGTCTAATAACTGTATTTTTTTGACCTGGAGCATAAACAAAGTAATTTTCAAACAGTCGAAGGACTTTTTAATCTGACATTATTATTATGATAAATTTAGTGAGTAGATATCTCGCTTTTTTTTTTTTCTTTTTTTTTTAAACCAACTGAATTCATATCTACTGGTTCAGAGATTTAATTTATCTATATTTCAGAACGTCTTTATTAAAGACCACAGGTATAGCTTATTTTAATTTGGAGGGGTGGTGGGATTTATTCTTGATTTTGTGCAATGTAACAAATGTTTGGTCTCATGTAAAAAAAAAAACAAAAAACCATTGACTGTATGAGGGTTGGCCAAAAAGTTCATAGCTGACCAAAATATAAATGTAAGTAGATAAAGCAGTCGATAGATTAAAAGACGTGCAAGTCTACCAGAATACAACAGCTGATTCTTGTTCAAACACTTTTAATGGTCATTACTTGCATTGTGATGGAATATGTCAATAAAACAACTAGCAAGTTTATATATAGCTATGTATATATGTATATTATGTATATCTTCAAGATAAAATTTAATTCTTAGATAATATGAGATGTTCAGACTGAAGTAGTTCTAGAGAGTAAAAAGTTAAGGTTTATGTCTGGAGCATAAAACCAGCTCCTGTGATTCTTAATTATTTCAAATGTTGTGTAAAATTGTTTTTCTCTTTTTTGCATCTGCTTGCTTCCCTAGTGGTAATCGAGTAAGCCAAGTGCTTATCTCTGAGCCTGTGTTCCAAATGAACTCTTTGAAATTCCTGTTGGGTCAACAAGATCCCAGTGAAACAGCATCTGCAGCTGAGACGTCGTCTTCCATCAGAAAAGTATTCACTCTTAGAGAAGGTAAGACTATTCATTGATTATAACCGCATCCCATTAGAAGTAGCAGATTTCACAAAAGTCACCAAAGTTAAGCAATTTTGTTGTACAGTGTACTTGGAATGAGTGACCATTTCAGAATACCTCACATCGTCATCATCATCATTATTATTATTATTAAGATAAAGGATGTGGGTGTAATGTAACAGTTATAGGCAGGGAAAGTGGGATTGGCATGCTGAATTAATTGCATTCACTTTTGCACAAATACACTTAAAAAAGGTTTACATTAGGTACTTCCAAAAATTTGTATACCTAAGGTTTAAATGTATTTTTCATAAAGGAAAATCCTTTTCAAAGCTATCCCCCCAGCTTCAATTGAAAGCTAGAGGATTAAATTTTCTAATTCCAGAAAAAAAAAAAAAACAGAGTATTTCAAATAGAAATTTGAATGATTTTTAGTCGATGCTTCTGAAAAGCCAATCGAAACGGCCATTTTTCTCTTTTTTTAGGGAAATGTAAACAAACTTATTTTTCGGTTTTGGAAATCCCGCTAAACATAAAATATACATTTCTGAAACATTACTTTTGTAAAATTAGCAAATTTAAAGTTAAATTATTCTGTTTTGAAACAAAAATCACTTACTTATAGCATAAAATTTTCTAGACAAACATTTCTTGACCTCAGGGTCTTATTATTTTCATGTTTCCATCAATAATTTGATGGCTGAATGTGTTGACAGGTTTAGTATGGTGCAACAAAAGTGACATAACGTTTTTTTTTATTTCTTGTAATAATTTAAAATACTATAAAAATTTCTTACATTATTGAGTTACCTCTATCTCTTTCATTATTTAATAGCTAAGATAATGGTAAATAATTTTATTAATTATTAATATTACATTAAGTTATTACATTTTTAATTTAATAACTGAGATAATAACTAATAAAATTATTATTATATTAATAATTAAAATATCTCACTGAGTTATTAATTGTTTAAATTGATAAATGAGATAATTTTATTATCTCAATTTAATTTTTAATTTAATAACTGACAGTGAGATAAGATATGTCAAGCGGCTTTCCCCAAGTAGGAGACAAGCCTTGAAACATGACCTTTTAACCATATGAGATACACTAAAAAAAACATTTTGACGCACAAAAAAAAAAAAAAAAAAAAATTAATTATGGTAAAAAGTTTTGGAAGCATTATTTGTATTAAGCTTATAACCTACCCCACACTGTTTGGAAGAATTTTAAAACATTTTTTAAAATTAAAAAAAAATGAAAAAATCTAAAAGAAAAATTCAAACAATTCTTGTAAAAATTCTTTATTCATCAAAAAATTTTTTTTTTCTTCAGTTAATAATCTCCTTAATGTATATTATTTATAAAAGCAAATAAAAGCCTATTTAATTTGATAATTAAATAGTTTATTGCAGTTTTTATTTTACAATTTGGAGCAGATTTTTAAAAAGTTGGCAGCAATTGTGAAAAAAGAAATTGATAATTTAATTTCTCTGCTCATAAGTAATATCAAAAAATTTGTGAAGTGTTTGAAATTCTAGAAAATTTCATAAAATTAATTTATGGGGTGGATAACACATGTAAAAAAAAGAAATATTTTTACCAAGATTTTCTAAAAATAAAAATTTCAAAAATAAATTCATTCATTTTTGAATAAGTTCTGAAAGTTTCATTAAAATCAGACAATTATTTGATTTTTGCAAGAATTTCCAAATTAAAGGGTTTTTACCCTGAAGCTGCTACACTAAAATGGCCATTACCACAAGTAGTACAAAGTTAACAAAAAAAGGAAACAGATTTTTTACCCGAATTTAGAACATGTTAGAAAGAAGGAAAAAATTTTTTAAAATATTTTAAAAATACTTTGTTCTTTCCTCTTAATAATAACATAAACATTTTAATGCTAAAACTTTGTTTTTATTAAGTTTCGGATCATTATGCAATACTGATTTTTTAGCAAATTATTGGAGATACCTAGTTTACATTCATCTCTTCTTTGATTGAGACCACAAAGAATAAACATTTTCCAAATGATCCCTAAAAGAACAAACATTTTCCAGCTGATGCCTCAAAGAATTATCATTTTCCAAGTGAGGCCGCAAAGAAGGTTTTCCAACTGAGCCCTTGAAGAATGAATGTTTTCTAATTGATGCTTCAGAGAAGGGATGTTTTTTTAACTGAGATCTCAAAGAACAAATCTTTTTCAATTGAGGTCTCAAAGACAGAAAGTTTTCAAACTGAAGCCTCAAAGAATGAATATCATCTGTGACCTCAAAAAAAAACAAATTTTCAGCCGTGATAACACCAAAAAGAAAAAAATGGATGAAAACAAGTTAGTTGGACAAAATAAATTTAAAAAAATTACTGAAAAACTCATTAGATGCAATATAATAGAAACAACAACAATGAGGATACTAGTTCAACTCATACCTGGAATAATTGTTACAGGAAGTTGAAAATGAGTTTCCTGGTAAGAATTCATTACACTTTCTTTTTAAAATTCCAAACACTGCAGTTTCACTTAATTGGCTTTTACTTTCTTTCAGTTAAGCAAGTTAATAGTGAAGAAATCAAATTGGCAGAAGAATTGATAGTTCACCTTCAGATTCAATTAGACCGTAAGTCCAATCAACAAAAGGTATGGAAACCATTTTAAAATTTATTTTTTTTTTTTACTGTAATGATCTCGTAAATTTTTACCTTATATGTTAGGCCTTTATATTCTTAATTGACACAAAGATTTTAGAAAGAAAAGCATAACCTAATTATTGACTAATGATACCTGCAAAGCACTGTTTTGCAAATGTTTTTTAACTGCCAGCCCCTTGGCTCCAGGGCCACATCCCTAGCTTCCTTTGACATATGTATATAAAGACGCTTCTGTCTTGGTATTAGGTAAATGAAAAATTTAAAACTAATCTTACACAGTAAACGTACATGCACATTTTGTTTTTTTTTTAAATGCCATTAGATAAAATGTCACCAGACAAACAACATCCATGGCTATATTGTTATACCTATAAACTGAGAGGATTAGCCTTGGTAGACGTCACTATTTGATCTGGCTGGCTGGTGTGTGGTGCATCCTGTTCAGATAATGTCAAGAAGACACAAACATTCAGATTTCTAATTTCAGGCAACAGAATAAAATAAAACTATCTATATGTTAATTTTATTTTTTGTAAAGCATATATTTTTTTGTTTAAGTGCAACTGAAATTTTGTCATGTAGATTTTGTTTAAAAAAAATGAAAAAGAAAGGGAAAAAATGATTACTTGATATTAACGTTATCCTGTCATCCCCTACCATCCACGTTTTTCTTTGCTGTTCATGGATTTTTTTCATCGCATCCTTGCAGGTCAGGGAAAATCTGTCATTTTAGAAATCTCAACTCTAAATCAATTCACAAAAAATCATTTATCAAATTTTTATTAACTTTTTCAGTTTTCTGAATTGGTTGTTTTATGTTCTCAGTAAATTTGCCAAAGTTCATATTTATTTTATTTTATATGATTTTTTTTTCCCCCCCTAAGTGTAGAATTTATGGACATGCTATATGAAGATGCCATTGCCACTAATGTCTTACCATTAGGTGGAAGGTATTTTTGCCACACCATTTATAACATGAGGTGGTGTTCAAAATTTCTTCACCTGACCAACTTCCCTAAATCAGTATTTTTGTATTCGGTTATGGAAATACTGATTTTGGGAAAGTTCATCAGGCTAAGGATTTTTAAGTAATTCCTGAAATCTTTTGAAATTTTGAAATGGGTCTTTGTCATTCCATACTTTTAAATTTAGTTCTTTTTTTTTTCCCAACCAATTGCCAAACTAAGCTAGGGATCCTTGTCTACCCTTCTATTTTACTCATAGTAGGAGTGGAGGGACAAGCAATGGATTTTTGTCTTAAGAGCATTCATGTGAAGTGAACACAAAACTGACTTGGTCAAATTTGAATTCAACCTGAAGAAAAAAAAGTCATCTTCCATATACATTATTCTACCCACTGAGGATGACCAGAGAATTGGTTGGGTGAATGATTGTGGCAAAAACAAAAGGAATGAAATCAGTAATCTAAGCCATTCTTAAAATTTTACTTTTTGTTTGTTTTGGTCACCATTTTTTGTGCACTATCCTCTACAGTGGGATGTGCATTCCAAAAACTGGTGCCATTTACAGTCAGATGCAAGAAGATCTTGACTTTATGGTTAATTTGTCGGGAAATACAAAGCATTATTTTCTTTTCAACTTTTTCATAAAACAATACTTTTTTAAACCATTGTACCCTGAATGTGCCATGAGAACAAAAACGATGGTAAATACGTTTAAATTAAAAAAAAAAAAAATCTAAAATTTAATATGTAAGCAAAAATAAAAAGAATATTTATCAAATCTCATAACTATTTTCATTATACTGAAGTAAATGAATGAATTAGATCTGTAATTGTAAAGAATTATTTAGATCATTGCTATTAGGCATTTCTATAGTTAACTAGTTGACCCTTTCTACTTCAACTAGTTTAAAAGTATCCCAGCATTCTGTTGTCTGCTTTAAAGTCCTGGCAGCTAAAGTTTTTTTTTTTTTTTTTTTTTTTCTCCTTCTCTGATGGAGTTTCATGGTTAGGGCTTTTCTTGTGGTATTAGCTTTTGGCTACTCATCTTTCCTTAATGTTACCTGTTCTTTGGCTCTGTGTTTTTTCATCATTTTGAATCCTAGATCTTTGCAAAGAATATCCATTTCCTCTCAGGGATGACTTGTAGAGTGCTTCTATCATCACTGGTTTTTATGGATAGCAGGGCTACTAGCTCAATGCACCCTCATCTTCCTTTTTTCACTTAAAGGCTTTGAACTGTCATCAGTGAAGCACCCCTCTGTGGTATAATGGGTTAAAATGGCTGATCAGTGTGGGCTAGAGTTTTTAATAATGTTATATAACCTGAATTGTTAATTGAATGACAAAATGGGGAAAAACTTACATATTTCATTCTTAATAAGGACTTATTCAGACAGACTAATAATTGTTTTACTAACATTATTAATTTAAAGATTCCATTCTTAACCACTAATAATGGAATCTTGTATATTTAAGAATTGAGGAGTGAAATACAACAAATCTAGGTTACAATTCTACATCAAAAAATGCTGAAGATAATGGGTTTCTTAGCTTTAAATTTTTAACATCTGATTTAACTTCACACTCCCACACCTCATTCAGCATTCTATCATTTATGATTGTCACAGTTATTTTCCTCTATTCCCACCCACACACTTTGCTCAAAATTTTGTCAAGTGAATAGAACCAAATTAATGTGAAGGATTTCGATTTATTTGAATGCCACTCATAAAATGTCAGATCATTCATTTTTCATTTTTCACTAGTTTATCTTAACATCTTATTTTTGTTGTCTCACTCAGGTTTTTTTCTTCTTTTTCTTTATAATATAAATAATCAGTATAAATCAAAAACAAAGACAGGATTACAGCCACATCATGTTCCTGTATGATCACCAAAGTTTAGCAATGTTGAGGCTGGTCTGTACCTAGATGGGAGACCATTTGGAAATATCAGGTGCTGTAAGCTTGGATGTGCAGGTAGTGTAATGAATAATAGTTTGGAATTGTTAATCAGAGAGCCAAGTTCCAATTCCAGTTGGGTTCGTTATGTTCACTTACATGCAAATACCCTTGGGAAAGGTAAGAATCCACCTCTTCTCCCCCTGAACTATGGGTTAATTAGTAAAACTTGTATCACCAAACAGTTATCTCCAAGAAAATTCTTACAATCTAAAAATATTTTCTAGATTTAAATAACTTGCAAAAGTGTTGATAAGCTGTAGATAACAAATCTTTGAGGCAACTTCATGATTTAATTTTCCAAGAATTTGGTGTCTTTGTGGAGAATGAACTGGTCTCAGTGGTTTATACAGGCTTCCAGAGAAATTAAAATCTTCTTCAAGCTCTTGGCTACAATGACTTGTGACTTTGTGCTAGCACAGTTATTGATGGCACCCAAGGGTTCCGTCTACCCAATTTCACTCACAAGGCTTGGATCAACCCGTGGTATGGTTTTCAGGCACTTTCCAAAGGTGTTACATGTTGGGGTCGACCCCTTCAGGCCAATAACATTAAGAAATCTTCTTCCTGACAAATCAACCCTGGGTTTCATTGTCATTATGTGACCATTCTAACCACTCGGCCATGTGCCCAATCTAGTACTGCACTTAAATTTTTTTAAAAAGTCTAGGCAAAGAGCTAATCCGAACAATTTACATGAAAGTATTTAGAGAAAAGAGACAGGGAAGCAACCTTGAACAGTTGGAAACTGACTGAAAGGCGAGCCACTAATTCAGGACTGTACTTGTCTGAATTCAACCTCTGATTTTGCGGAAAGAGCTCTTAATATAAAATGCCTTTCCAGTCCCACCAGACACATAGCATCACTTCCTGATGCAGATCGGCTTTTGGAGTAGGTAACCGTTGTTCATTTAATTTTCCACAGAACCTTTTTCACTCCCATTGTTGTAAATAATCCATTTTTTATTTCTTGTGATCATATTTGCTTTTGTTTTGTTTGAGCAGAGAATCACAGATGGATCTGGGGTCGATTAACCTTTTTTTTTTCTTTTTTCCTCTGTTAAATTGTGAAGCAGCCAATGATTATATTAATCCAAATATCCAAGTGTTTTCTAATCCCTTACTACAATTATATGTGCTGTATCTTTGCAATGTAACGTGTCATATTAGATGGATTTTTAATCCACATTTTGATTTGACCATTATTAGTGACTGCAGGCCTGCCAGAACATTCTCGGCCTTCCAGATCAGAATTTCCACATCCGAGCCTTGCAAACCACTTACAGACAGTACTCTTAACTATGGTACCATCTCCATAAATGGCACATATCTTTTTTGTTGTTTGTATATCGTTTTTCTGAAAATAAGGAAGCATTAAATGGTGAAAATACATCTTATTTTCCTGTATTTTAATGTATAAACAATATTTGCAGTCTGTACATGAATTGTATAGAAAGCTACACTGAAATCTTTCCTTTCCTTACTTCTCCCTCTGGTCTTTTGAACAGGGGTAGAAATTATATCATTTCTGGTTCTTTCTAAAGTTTGCTTCAGGTTTAAACTCTTAACACTTGTCTATTCCTATGCTAAATACAACGTCACAATGTAACTCTCTACCTTGAGTGGTTCTTGGGTGTTGTATTGAATAAATATTAGTTTAAAAAAAAAAAAAGTAATAAATTATTAGTGATGTGTGAAACAGTCACATATTCAAATGCCACCTATTGAAAAACACTACAAACTTTTGTTCCAACCCCAATTAAAAGAAAAAAAGGGAATCAAATGCAGTTGGGATCATCAAGTCAGTGCAAACAATTCTTTCCTTAGCTGCATAATGTGCTTCACCAGGGCTATATACAGTTTCAAATTCAGAGCTCTCCTTCTGCTAGACTGGTTGTCATCCCAAACTATACAACCCAGTCTGTCCCGCTATTCAACCCATAGTTGAGGGGAGAAGAGAGAGATTCATACTTTTACGAAGGGTATTAGCATATAAGTTAATGTAATGAACTCAAATGGAATTCAAACTCAGCTCTTTGATTCCTCAATTCGAGCCACAATCCATTACTCATCTGTGCCTCAGTACTAATGCACAATTAAGATCAGTAGTTGTCCATTTTCCATCATGGGATTTTAATAAACAGAGACATTCAAATGTCTTTAGACAGGATCTCTTGATGCCCTGAATTTTCATAAGGATAAACACTTGTTTATTTGAGATGCAAGGATAATTATTTAACAACTGTAGAAAGAAAAAAAATGGACCCCTATGATAAAAGTAATGAAATTAAAAGAAAAACTGGCTGAAAATTAATATTATTGACAATGTTTCTTCAAAGAAATTAGAACGGTTTAAGACTATAAGAATATTTTTTGAAACGCTGACGTGTTGAAATCCTTGCAGTATTCAGTATTTTTGAAGTTATTGCTAACTTTTTTATCACGATTTACAACCTGTTTCATTCAATTTTGCAAAACAATCATTTTTTTAAATTTTCATTCCTTTTTTAAAGAAAAACGATTTTTTTATTCTTCATTTTTTCATTCATTCATTTTTCTAAAAAAAAAAAATGAATGAAAATTTATTGTACTAAGCTATTTACCCGAGTAAAGCCAACTGTACTTTGTACCCCCCCCCCGACCCTTATCTGTTTGCACTTCTCCCTAAAATTTGGTTTTGATCAGTATGGCTGGCTATTTTAGAGGGTGAAGAGATGAACAGACTAATGGAAGTCACAGAATTTTATGTATAAAGTTTGTTACTACTACTACTAGGTGTAAACAAGCAACAGAAATACGATGAAAGAAAAAACTAGTGAAAAATGACTAAATGTCTAATACTTTCTTAATGCTGACATATTTGTGTGCATGCCGTCATAGTTTAATGAGTTTGTTTCACTTTTTGAATTTATTATTGTCTTTAGTAACATAACCTCTTTCACCTCTGTTTTGTGAGTTTGACATTTTTTTTTTTTTAATGTTTCTTCTCCTCCTCTCTTGCTTCCAGTCTCTGGCTGATGATGACTTGTGTGCTATTTGCTATGCAAACCCTATCTCCGTTATATTCAACCCTTGTGGTCACAAGTCTTGTAGGTAAGAAACCAATACCTTATTGTACATTTATTGCTTGATATTTTTTCTTCTTGTTGATTCCCTTCCCAGAAACCCCTTGTCCTCTGAAAAGTTCCCGTTAGTTTTTGATAATAGCCTTAATCTATTAGGTTGGTGCAAAAATAATTTCGTTTCCTCACATAGTAACATATGTTAAAAAACGAAATTATTTTTGCACCAACCTAATATTAACAGTGGATGACACCATTTTCAGACATCATAATTCAATAACTAACTCTGCCTTTAGAAAATGGTAATGGAATGATTCTTCTGCAACAGTTAATTTATATTCCTAAATATTGTTCAGAATCATGAACCAGTTTTGGTATAATAATCCTCGTTTTATCAATTTTATTTGCTGGAATAGTCAAAACAGTATCTAGCACACCTCACAATTGTATAGAAGAATTTACTTAGCTTGGTAATTGTTATATTCTGTGCTAATAGAAATACATACTTGAAAAACAAGGTGGATAAAATAAGTAATGGGTTACTGTAAAAAAAACAAAAAAAAACAATAAGAATAAAGGTAACAGTTATGCACAAGGTCATCGCAAGTCAATCCAGTCGTGGGTGCTACTATTGGAAGGTTGGTAGTTCTTGGGTAAGTCTGAGTCCTACTCAACAGATCCCAGCCAGTCTCTGTAGTCCCTTAACTTACAGATACTTATAGGTAGTTACTACCTACAGTGTAGTCTGTCATGGAGGTGACAGGTTATTCCATTACATCAGTAATAAAATCTCTAGCTCCACAAGGAAGAGCTAGCAGTGGATGGCAAACCAAGACCTACATGAAGCAGATTTTTGACAACCTAAACTGCAATCTCCCTGACCTGCTGAATATAATAAACAATAGAATTAGATGGTGATAGTCATGGCAATCTGTGCAAGTAGTGTGACCAGATGAATGATGGATGCTATACATGACATCCACATGAGAGTCTAGGTCTGATGAGGCTATTTAAGAGCAAGACTATCATTCTTAGGTTAATATAATGTTGTAATTATTTAGGCTTTTATGTGACAAGAAAAAAAAACAGTTGTATAAAACTGGTAGTCTGGGCATTTTTGAACAAGTTGGATGCTATTATCTCAGACAAAACAGAATACATAAGCTTAAATCAAAATGAAACGATGAAAACAGTATCTGGCATATGTAGGTAGTGAAATCTCTAACTGTGAAAACAATGTAAACACATACATTGGTATAGCCTGGGGTGCCATCGAGAAGTTCTCCAGTGTGGAAATCTAGGATTCCCAGCAACATGAAAAGGTGCCTCTTTCAAGAGACTGTTACCTCTGTTCTCCATCTAATCATCTTTCCTGTTTTCAGGTAAGGTTAATAATGTATAGCCATAGAATAGAACAGAGCAATCTTACCTCAAAACTGGAAAGATGATTAGATGGCGCTAACATTCACTTGCTAAGAGCAGCTTTGAATGCCACTTGCAGAGGTCATCTGACCAATGTGCAACTGTATGAAACCTTTGTCCAATATCAGATATCATCAAAAAGCATAGAGTCAGATTTGCAGGGTATGGCTGGAGAGATAAAGATGAAATTATTAGTAAAGTTCTTTTGTGAGAGCCTACACACAAGGAAGAGCTAGCAGAAGATGACAAGCCAAGTCCTATATCAAGCAGATTAGGTGATGGTATACACTGCAGTCCCTCTGACTTGCCAAATATGATAAACAATAGAATTGGGTGGTGGCAGGGAATCACAAGAATCTGTACAAGCAGTGCAACCAGATGATGATGATGATGTTTCAAATGGTAAATATTTTCACCTGTGCTTTGTGTTTTTGTCAAAAGAACAAAAATTAAAATCCTGGGAAAACTTCCATATTGTAATTTCAACTATAGTATAATAAATAATTTTAGATTGTTGGTAGGTGGGTGTTGTGTACTAACTTTTATTAGGGCTTTAGAAACATATTTTGAAAGTATATATATATATATATATATATATATATATATATATGATCCAAATATATACAAGATCCAATTTACAACGGATCAATATTATTTATGAATTCACATTTGTAAATAATTATATTGGATCTACTACAACATGCCTAACAAGAAGACTCCCGTTACATCTCCCTGATCATAGCTCAGTTAGGTTTAAATACACATGGAGACCTTCCAAACTCCATGTGCAATATACTCATAGAAAATACAACTATAATAGCTTCATTCACATGTAAAAAAAAAAAAAAAAAGACTAAAAATAATGAAAGCATTGATAATAAAAAAAAAAAAAAAGCCAAAATTCAAGAGCATCAAATATGAACATGGTCACAATGTGCTGACCGTGTTTGGAAAATAAAAAAAAAACATTCCTATAACTCTAGGTACTTATTTATACTATTCACAACGTTTTGGCTGTTATATCAGTTCTTCAAGTGATATATATGTTGGAATTTCAAATCGAACCCTTTATTTAGTCTACTACTGAATATGACAATAAAGATGAGGATAACTGTCCAAACAATGTAAATAATTACAATATCTCATCTCAAAAATATAGACAACCTTAGGTACGTACATAAAAATCTACGCATTCAGAATTAAAAATGGAAAAAACATTCTGAAACATTTGGACAATTTTTCCACGCTTTATGTCCAGAGAAGAACAAACTTATATGAACACAAGAAAAATTAAATAAAAAGCTTTACTCTGTCAGCCATCTTTAATGAAACTTGTATAAAAGAATAATTGCTGACGAAATACATAATTCTTAGATATATACATAAGTCTATTGAACAAGGATGAGTGACAAAAAAGAAGAGGAGGTTTGTTACTCGCCATAAAGTGATGGATGGAAAGATGTAACAAATAAGAAACAATGTAAAATGGGGGGGAGGGGATTGGGGGGCTAAGTGGTTATCGATACATTTTACATGGCTGCTGGGTCTAAATCTAATATGTCTTTGATTCATATTGCTGATTCAAGGGTAGTATTTTTCTTCCTTTCTTCATGCACATATCAAACATCGAAGGGGTTGTACTAAAGGTACTTTCGCTTAGCACCACAAATTGCAAGAAAGACAAAAACATCGACCTAAAAACTGGAGTCGTGTTCTTAAATAGCAACATCAGATCGAGACTTTCATACAGATGTCATGCATGGTGTCAAACGCGTTCAGCTGTATACAACCACTTTCCCAGATTAATGGTTAAAAATGCCCTTCAGCAAATAAAACCTGTAGACCTCAATGAGGACCAATCCTTCCTGACAGGCACTACAGAATCCCAAAGAAAGAACTGTATGAAATAACAGGAACTACATCACTTAAGGAATTTCAACAACTAAAATGGATATCACATGTAACTCAGAGAAAATAATGACATAATCAAAATGATGACATTCCACGCAACTTCAAACAAAAGTTTAGGAAGAAAATCACCATCAATACTAGAAGTTATAACAGCTCCTATAATTTGAGAAGCCTGTTTTCCTGAAAAATTGTTTTAAGAGAAAGATTTGAGTTGACGCTCTTTTTATTAATTAAACAGTATATTTATTTATTTTTGTCTACCGTCCTAAATATTCAAGGAATCTTATTAAATAAAAATATGCCCCCACTTCTGGCAGGATTTGAACCTGCATCTCCCTGCACAGAAGGACACTGTTATTAGATCTGATGTGCCTTAACTGATTCAACTGTGAAGAAGTTTTGGCAATCAAGTGAGGTATTTTTCAGACTGGTAGACGAAAATAAATAATAAACAAAGTATCTACTAAAATATGAATTATCTATTAAAAAATAATGTTTAAACTGATAAAAATCTCTCAGAGATATATATATATATATATATATATATATATTATAGCAAGGAATAAGCGGAATGGAAAGGACATAATTATGAAAACTAAGAACTAAAACAAACAACCGGTTTCGTCCCAGTATTCCTCAGGTTTGATACACTGGGATTATTTATTCATAAACTTAAAAACAAAAAACTATTCAATGAGAGGGGAGGGCAAGAAGAAAAAAAAAAAATTATATGATAGAAAGAACTAGAGCCCAATCGCATTCAAACCCAACAAGCAATCTCTCTGCTTACATACATATATATATATATATATATATATAAAATTTTCTTCACTGGTAGCACAACTGAGTTTCATGCTCAATGCAATTATTATGTGGTAATTAAAAACTGACCCTTGCATAATCAAAATATTGATATTTGTACCGCAATGTAATGATAATGGAGCAGTCCAATTATTTTCAGGGAGATGAGTAATATATATATATATATATATATATATATATATGGTTGAATAATCTAGACATTCTGTCTATTTTTATTTTAATCCTCTCAAATTCATGGATCAGTTTCTTAGTGCTGTTACAAAACAGAGGAAGAAAGCTGCCATAGTTTTCGTTATTTCTTTATCTTCCCAAGTACTTTTCAATGTCATCTGAGATATATTTTTGTCTTTGCTAAGACAAAAAAAAAATGAATGTAATTGATAGTTGTGAATGTTTGTTTTTGTAAATGGGCATGAAACACTCCGTTCTAGTCAATTTAAAAATTAATGTTAAGAATATATAACAGAGGTAACTTAATTTATATTTTTTATTATTAATGTTTTAAAATACTCAACCTGCAATTTAAAAACAAAAAAATTTAATTCAAGCATCCAAAAACATTGCTTTTAAGGACATTTTAAAACATTCTTGCTATATTCATAGTTGATTTTTATTTAGTGTTGGCTGCATTTCTAATATTGAGCACTTCAAGAATTTTAATTTTTGTTTTAAAAATGAAAAGACAAAATTTACCAGTCTTGTGGATTATGAATCCCAAAGACTAAGGTTTTACAGTCACATCACATTGAAACACAGGTTCTTATACAATCACTAAAGTTAAGCAGCATCGAACCTGGTCTGTACCTAGATGGTTGACTGCTTTGGAATATCAGGTGCTGTAAGTTTGGATGTGCAGGTAGTGTAATGGATAATGACTCAGAATTGGAAATTGGAGAGCAGAGTTCTAATTCCGGTTGGGTTCATTATATTCACTTATGCACAAATCCCCTTGGAAAACCATGAATCCACCTCTTCTCCTTCCAGCTATGGGTTAATTAGTAAGACTTGTATCAATAAAGCTTTATCTGCAAAACGACACTTTATGTTCAATATCAACTCTTATTGTCAAGTGGATGGTGAATTTTGGAAGATCTTTGCAAGTTTTACCAACTTCCAGTCATTGTATTTTGTCAAGCATTTGTAATGGCACTCTCATCAGAAACACACAAAATGTTCCTTTTTTTATGATGTTGTGCTGACAAATTCTTTGCTCAAAAACCCATAAAGGATTCAAAATAAAATAAAATATATATATTTGGTTATATTTTTGGAAGTCGCTTGTGCTTTTCAGAATTCCTTCATACTACACTCCTTTCTTTCTTTCTATCTTTTTAATTTTTTTAAATTTTAATAAATAAAAAGTGATTCAAAGGTAAATTTTTAAAACCAACCATATTCCATATAATCTGATTTATTTTAGTTCTTTTTATATTTTTACCCTTTTTTGCTATAAAAAAAGAAAAAGAAAAACTATTATCTTTGTGTCGTGCCTCCCTATTTTCATATTTGCTTTCAGAACCTGTGGGAATTGAGTGCAGGAAATAGATTGTATGTAGGCTCAGAGGTCCTAAAAGAGGTCACCATGTATTTTTTCAGATCTCAGAAAATGTTTATATATATATATATATAGTAGACTAGCATTTGCCTTATATATATATATATATATATATATATATATATATATATATATATATAGTAGACTAGCATTCACCTTTTATATAAGCCTTAGCAGTTAAAAAAAAAAAAAAAAGTAGTAATAAGGGGAGGGGGGTCTGAAATAAATTTTGTACTTCCCACAATAAATTCTTCTCTGATTTAGTATTTTTGATAATTTATTTCTTGTATTGGGAATAAATCTGTCATTCTCAACATTCCATCTGTTTCTCTTATTTTTTATTGTCAACCCAGCTGCCATTAGACAAAAAATAGGTAAACAAACAGAAGATAAAAGAGATGAACAGTACTGGCAACATGCAGAAAACAGGAATAATTGAAATACTGAATTAGAAAAGAACTTGAGACTTTACAGTTAGCATCTGCCAATATAACCAAAATGTATTTTGATCTCATTTTTGAAGACATCTAAAGATTTTGGCATTGGGTTCCAAAAGAAGGAAAAATGTTTCACTCTTTTACATGTCATCAGCTTTTATCTCATATCCAGGAATTTCATTTCTTCTTTTCTGATAGCTTTATTTATGATAATGCTGTTGATGATTAAGTAGATCAATTTTGGCATGAAAGAGCTGATGGAATTGACTGCATAGTAATGTTGCTGGAGGACAAGGTTGATTTTGTCAAGCCTTTCTCTCTTGTCGTTTGACTTCTTCCTTTTCTCTTCTGGTGGTTTCTTTTTGGTTCCGATGCTGATGGAACACCAGAACTTTCAGAAGAATTTCCAATCACATGGGGACTAAAACAAGGATGTATCTTAGCACCTGTGTTATTCTCTTTCTATCTGGCTGCAATACTTCATGAACTTCCTTCAGACAATTTAGGAGTTCACATCAAATATCAATAGGAAGGAGGACATTTCAATCTTAGTAGACTTTAACTTAAATTTTTAAAATGCATGCAACAAATCTCAGAACTTCAATATCCTGATGACAATGCTGCCATTCAAAAGGAGAACTGCAACAGTCTGTGAACAACTTTGCTATCTCCTACCATTGTTTTAACCTTACAGTAAATATCAAGGAAACAAAGGTCCTACTCGCTATGAAAAATTCATATTTTCATGTTATATGACGAAAGGGCTGTGGTTGATTTTTTAATGGGTCTACACAAATGTATTTATACTGGCGTTTAGTGAAATATTTCTTGTAACCTATGTCATCAGTTTTAATTTACTACTCTAAATACTTCTATTAATTCAAGTCTAAGACATTCAGCTTTAGGTGAAAAAAGGCCTGGGCTTTTAAATTCTGTAGAATGTTTAGAATATTAGCTGAAGTCATGAAATCAACCCAGTTATCAAGTTTAAATAAATATCTCAAAGATAAATTTTTAAGTTGAGTGAAGAAGTACATGAAAACTGATTCCACAACAATTCATCTAATACCAATATTTTAAAAAGAATTTCTATTTTCTTTTTTATGTGTATAAACATGCCAGTTTTTGTAGATACAGATGTTCATACACAACATTATCAGAAAAATAAGAGAAATAACTACAGTAAATTTAAAGCCAAACTTTCTAAAATTCAATGAAACTTTAGATTACAGAGAATATTTTCCTAATTTTTTAAGATTACTGATTACTTAAAAATTATATAAAAAAGGTGCTGACATTATATTCTTCAATTATTTTTACAGATAAAGCCTCCATAGAAAAACATTAGATAAATGGCCATCTGTCATCATGCTGTCAACATCTAAAATAAACAGCTACCTCTGTTTAAAAAAAAATACATTTGTGCAATATTTTAAATTTAAAGTAAATAATACTTGTTCCAAATCAGATTATATTTTAAATCAGCTAATATTCCTCAAATAAAGTTTCACAAAAGTATATTTTATTTTTGAATGATTTTTTAATAAAGAGAATTACATTACAATAAATGCAAGCTAAAAATAGTGTTAAAGTCAGATATTGTGGAAAAAAAAAATTTCCAGTCAATTTAAATTTGTTTTGAAATGTATTTCAAAACAAATTTAAATTGACTGGAAATTTTTTAAAAATATTAAAATTAAATTAATTAAAATTGAAATACAACAAAATATTAAAATTAATGTATTAACTTCAAATTAAAACTAAAATAAAAGTTTCAAGAAACATTGTTTCATTTTTAAAAATTCTATTTTTAGATATCATGAATTTGCAGAGGTATCTATCTAAATGCCTGTGTTAATTCAAGTCTAAGATGTCCAGTTTCAGATGAGAAAAGGCTAAGGCTTTTAAATTCTGCAAAATATTAAGAATACTGACTTTAGTCATGGAATCCAGATGAAATCTAAGTTGAATAAAGCTTCAGATAAATTATACTTATGTTCATCTTCTCACTACAGTGGTATTGTGATAGAAAATTAAATTTATTATTATCATCAGCCACCATTATGCCAAAAAGGGCAAACAAACGTCAAAAAAAAAAAAAAAAATCAACTGCATTGGCAACATGCAGAAAACAGAAATATTTGAAATATTACATTAGAAAAGGTACATTGTACTCAAGTACAGTTAGCATCTGCCATTTTTGAAGACGTATGAAATCCTGGCAAGACTTCAGATGTCTTCAAAAGATGGATTCTGGTTCCATGTATTGTGAAAAAGAATATTTTAACATTTAACCCTATGATGACAGCAATGGATGAATGGTTAAACTTTATGTCTATTTAGATTTTCATATCGGCATTTAAGATATATATATCAGCTTTATTGAGGAAAGGATTATATTGAGAATGCAGTACTAATAAAATAATATTACTACTAGCCAGCAGGGATCTGACAAATGAGGCCATCTCTGATTTCATTCTGATACATCAAAACTTGAGTACCTATCTATTTCCCAACATAAGGTGTGCATCATACTCCAAAATAAAAACAAGATTAAAGTTCCACATTTAAAAATTCAAAGGATTAAAAAATACATCTAGGTCTTTGATCTCTATCTTTCTTTGATGTTCTTTTGTTTTAGTCGTCTTTTTTATTATTTCATGTTCTTACCTAACTCCTCTGTAGCTTCTTTCCCTCTTATCGTCCTTTGCACCTACTTTCTGCCTGTTGTAACTTCTCTTGAAACTTTTCTCACATTTCATCTCTTGCACCTGCTCTCCCTAGCTTCTTCAAGTCTTCTTTTTTGCCTTCCTTGGCAGCTTCATTCCCCCCTTCCTCCTTGGCAGCTTCATTCCCCTCTTCCTCCTTGGCAGCTTCATTCCCCCCTTCCTCCTTGGCAGCTTCATTCCCCCCTTCCTCCTTGGCAGCTTCATTCCCCTCTTCCTCCTTGGCAGCTTCTTTCCCCCTTTCCACCTTGATACTCCCCTTTCTCCTTGGCACCTTGATACTCCCCTTTCTCCTTGGCACCTTCATACTCCCCTTTCTCCTTGGCACCTTCATACTCCCCTTTCTACTTGGCACCTTCATACTCCCCTTCCTCCTTGGCACCTTCTTTCCCTTCTTCCTCTTTGGCACCTTCATTCCCCCTTTCCACCTTCATTCCCCCTTTCCACCTTGGCACCTTCATTCCCCTTTCCCCCCTTCGTCACCTTCTTCCTCCTTGGCACCTTCATTCCCCCTTTCCACCTTGGCAGCTTCTTTCCCCCCTTCCTCTTTGTCACCTTCTTTCCCCCCTTCCTCTTTGTCACCTTCTTTCCCCCCTTCCTCTTTGTCACCTTCTTTCCCCCCTTCCTTGACAACATTAAAGAGTGCATGAACATGACAATGCTGGAACTCCTAAGAGCCACCAACCAACAGATCATTCCAGGGTTTGTTTCATCTGTTCTTAGTCCGCCCACCCCTCTGGGAGGATTGAAGCAGTCAAGGGACAGATGATGATGATTCCGATGATTCTTCCTCTCTCTCTCCATTTGTCTTTTGAATTAGCTAAGCTTTATGAACATTGTTTTCTTTAACTTTCCTCAGACAAGTCCCCCCATGACAATACAGTCCATCCTCCCCTGCCCCATTTCTTGCATGGAATATTAAGCGGATTTCAGTAGATATTGAAATGTTTACTTTTGCCTTGGAATTGAAATGTATTGTTTATTGTAATTTTTTTTTTTTTTTTTTTTTTTTTTTTTCAGGAATTGTATAACTTACCAAATGATGAACAGAAAGGAATGTTTTTACTGCATGACAACCGTATCATCGGTGCATGACATGCAGAGTAATGAAATTGTCATCCAAAGTCCCATGAAACAGAAATCAAGTGGAAATGCAGACAAGTGAAAGGACCCCCCCATACCCACACCCCCAAAATAACACACACAGACAAGTTTCTTTTTGCTCTCTTTTTCGCCTTCAATAACAACTTTCCTTCAACCTAATGATGCCACCATGACAATATAGACGACATATTCTTCTTTTTTTTGGTATGCTTCTCTTTTCTTCTTTTTTTGTTTTAATTCTTTCTCTACTTCAATAATTCTTCTTCCTTTTTTTTTTTTTTTTTTTTTCTCCCTCTCTCTTTCTTTCCATATCCCTTCTTCCATTGCCAGCCGATCTGGCCAACAACTATTTGCCTTTATAAAAATCATCCACAAATTACAAGCCTTCTCTGGTGCACAACATACAAAATTGATTTTCATGAGAAAAACTAAGAAAACTGATGAATTTATAAGCTATTCACTTGATTAAATTACACCCCCCTCCCGCAATCCCGCAAACACATACACGCATAAAAGAACTCTAAACTTTAAGGAAAAGTAGTCTCTCAAAGACTTGACTGAAAGATGTATGGAGGTGAGCCTTGTATATCAACAAAATTATCATGTTGATTTCACTTTTACTAAACCAAACAGTAGTTTTTTTATTTTTTATTTACCAGAACTCTATATACTTTTTTCATTTAGGATCAATAAATGAATTGTTTTGTTTATAAAGCAAAGAAATAATGCAGTTTTGATAAGCCATAAAAAAGATCAATATTTTATATATATATATATATATATATATATATATATATATATAAAGGCTGGTATTTGCTGGTACACTTCCTTCTTGTTCCTTGATTTTACTAAACCAAGTTATTATTAAATGTCCTAAAACAGGCACAAATGCAATTTTTTATACAAAGTTACCTCCCTTTATTGAGTCCGAGTAAAGTTACCAATATTCATGCATAATTTATCGTTACATTGTTCCTTGTGTTTGTAGATAACAACAATTGACTAATCTCATTCCAGTTGTACATGCAATGTTTGTGTTCTACACAAATAAACGAATGCTAATAGAGAAAGATGTTCAAATAGAAAATGGTTCTTAGGTGGATTTTACTCATAAATTTAAGTTGCATGAAAAAAGCAGCTTCTATTTATATAAAGATCACTTAGAAGTTATTTTCTCATTCTGTAATGAGAATACTTCTTAGAAACATCACTTGTAAGCTATAAAAGAAATAATGTTTTATACACACACAAAACACATATACAGATCTACATCATATCAATTTTCTCTGATAATTAGTCTTCTACTTTTATAAATATAGGAAGTTTTAAACACACACCAGTGACAACCCCGGGGTTGCTGACATCACAGGCAAGCTGAACTTCGACTCACTTACAAGTAAAAGTTTTTAAAATTTTCACAAGGAGAAAAAACTGCAAATCTAGAATAATGAGTTTAATACAATATACAACTTAATACAAGCTAAAGAAAACATTATCAAAGCTAAAGGATTTTTTGTAGACTTTAGATCTTACAATCTTTTCATGGCACTTTCTGCATCTATCTTCTTTACAAGATCATTTTCTATTGACAAAATAACCAAAGTATTTTATACGTCTTCAATCATAGACGACTGCAAGTATGCTTTTGTAAGCTTTATTTTTGGAAGATCCCAAACATATGTCATGGTGGCATGATGGTGCCCTGAGCAACTGCCCAAGTTGTCAGTACCTTGTTCCAGCCATCACACACACACACACATCTTGTTATATGTGAGTGAGCTTAGCTTAGAACAGAAAATCGCTGTGAACATGGAGAATTCTGTAAGGATGAACATTATGACAGACATAATGTTCAGCTAATCTATTTTACAAACCATTACTGTTGTGGGATGTTTTATATATATATATATATATATATATATATATATATATATATATATATAGATGATGAAACAAAGTGGAAAAGCTTATAAACAATGCATTTTGTTATTAGGTTGGTGCAAAAATAATGTCGTTTTCTCACATAGTAACATGTGAGAAAACGACATTATTTTTGCACCAACCTAATAACATCTCAGCTTCTTCAGTTCGGATTTCTCCACTTTTGTTTCGGATACTGTTGTACATCCTACAAACACACACACAAATCAATAATACCTATCAAAATAGTAAAAATTATAAAAATTTAATATACGATTTATATTTACATATATACATACATACATATATATATATATATATATATGTGTGTGTGTGTGTGTGTGCATGTGTGGAGGCAGCTCATTGTAGTTAAGAAATTAGTGTTGCATATCATTATGATTGAGTTAAATTTTTACTGACTGCCCTCATACTTCTGGCCTTGCGTCAAAACTAAGGTTAGGTTTATATACATATATGGTTTAAAATGTGTTATGTTCATAACATTATGAGGAAGAGTCTGCTGTAATGAGTATAGACCCTTTATAGACATCGACAGGGGATATAGAAATGAATGCTATAGTTTGGCAGTCAGTTGCACATCTCAATGTGATCTTCAGACCAAGTTTGAAAGTCACTATGAAATGTTAACACTTATGTCCACACGGATGTGCATTACCATTTGCATACAGGTAATTATATATAATATACATAATATAATGCATATAGAAATATATACATTGTGTGTGTGAGTATACATGCATCATATACATTATAAATATTGCATGCAGAAATTGCCAAATTACAGTTGTTTGCAGGTGTTTCACACCTTTTTGCATTGTGATTCTCCTTACACAGTTCATCATTCTTTTTCTCTCTACACACTTTTCTCTCTCTCTCTCTCTCTATCACACACATTTTCTCTCTTTTTCCCTTCCTTTATCTTAGCTTCTCTTTCCTTTCTTTTATTCCTTCTCTCTTCATGGTGGCAAGATTTGACTGACAACGACTGCGCTTTCTTCTCTTTCTCTACATCCTCTTCCTCCTATTTCTGTCTCCTCTCTCTTTACTTACTACTTTCTCTGCCTCCTCCTCTTCCTATTCCTCTTATTTCTGTCTCCTATCTTTACTTACTACTTTCTCTGCTTCCTCCTATTTCTGTCTTCTCTCTCTTTACTTACTACTTTCTCTGCCTCCTCCTCTTCCTCCTATTTCTGTCTCCTCTCTCTTTACTTACTACTTTTCTGCCCCCTCTTCCACTCCTTTTGCAGCCATTTTCTACTTATTAAAGAAAAAAACAGGATCTGAGAAAAGAAAAAAACAAAACAAGCAATTCTTTTGAAAGAATTTATTCTTGTAACTTTCCAGACTTTTTTATTTATTTATTTATTTTCTTTTTTTCTAATTCCTCTGGAAATAACAAGAGCTTTGCAGAATTTCATGACAGACTGCAAATTTGATTGAAAACATTTTTTCAACCTCCCCACCTCAAAGCTCAAATTGCTTGAGTATTTAACTAAAAATTAGTCCTCAGCTTTTTTTTATTCAAATTTTTTTTTTTTTTTTTTTACTTAATATTACTACTGAAATTTTAAAATGTATTTTACAGAGAAAAAAAAAAATTTCAGAAAAATTACATATCACTTTTTGTTAGTTTCCCCAATCGACTTTCCAAATCCCTTCATTTCAACATTTTCTTTTAAACTTTGGGAGAAAAAAGTTTTTTTTAATCCTTTGCCTGTCCAAAAATTTTTAATGATTTAAAAAAAAAAGATAATTGATAATGAAGAACAATAAAAAAAAATTTATTCTTCTCATTTTTGTAATAATGTGATAAGGATTGTATATTCCGTTTTTATAGAAATAAAACACTTGAGCAGTGATAGTCCTTATGTGTAATTGTTGGTGATCTTTCAGTGAAAGGGTGAATATGTGTCAATTCTTTTTTTTTTTTTTTGCTTTTGTCACATTTTTTTCTTTTTAATAATATCAGTTGAAAATTTTCTCAACAAAATCAGTTACACTTTGATAATTTGACAAGGTAAGCAAACATTGTTGCACCTTGATCAATTCCAACCTCATCAGCTTTGTTTTATTTTTAATTTAGTTTGTCATTGAAATAATTTCATTTCATATCGTTCAATATGCTGAATGAATTTGTTATTTTGAAATGACGCGATGATAATTAGCAAAACAAAAAAATGTCAATCTGAATAAATCAGTGTTTGCTAGTGTCATTATTTATTATTATTATTATTATTACATGGCAGTGCAAGTCACTTTCCTTGTTGAATAAAACACGCATGGGTTGTGTGCCTATACTCTGCTGAAAATATAAACCCAAGCCAGTTCTCCAACTTGTTAATAAAGAAATTGATGGGGTATGCACATTTTTGATCTGACCCGTTGCAGGTGTCTTAGGTGCTTCTATAAACAGCTGGATAGCAGATAGATGTATTCTGACTGCTTTGGCAGTTTCATGACAATTGGTAAGAATTTAGAAACAGTCGGTGACTGTTAACACGTAGATGAAAGTTTGCTAACTGCTGATTCATTGATGACATTTTGGTAACTATTACTGTTTTTGAGACACTTTGGTGACTGTTGTGGGGTTGACAGAACTTTGGTGATCACTGGTGTGTTTGGAAGTTTAGTAACTGCTGGTATGCTTGTGACAGTTTGATTACTGCTTTTGTGTTTGCAACTGTCCTATGATTGTTGGCATGTTGCTTACAGTTTGACTGTTGGTTTTCACTGCACAAATCCTTTCAATTACATATTATCCAATTACCTGTATGTTATTGCTAGGCTTTGAGAAATAGCAGAATCCTCTACAGGACTTTCATCATTATTATCTGTGTATATTTTTGAGATGAGGTATTATGTACACTATTTACATTATTCGGACTATTGTCCTCATATTTATTACAATGTTTCGACCATTGTGTGCTCCAGCCTTCTTCAGGTGGTTGGAATGTTGAACTGAACCCTTTATTTCGCTTGCTGGGGTAAACTATTCTAGTTCTATGTGCCATGTCTAATGGATGTCAGTTATCTCTTGTTAATTCCCCTCTCTACTGCCTTAACCGTATATTGAATTTACACTCTTTGGGTCCTGTCACTGTATCTAACTAACACCATGTGTCCTCAGTCTACCCCTGTGAGCGAAATAAAGGGTTCAGTTCGACATTCCAACCACCTGAAGAAAGCTGAAACGTAATAAATATGACAACAAAAATGAGGACAATAATCCGAATAATGTAAATAGTGTTCATCATTATTATTTAAATGTTTGGTAGTTATTCATAGGGCTCAAGAGATAGCAAGCCTTCCTTGTACTTCAAGATTCATTTCTGAGTGACAGCATGTCCTCTTGGATCTCCAGCATCTTCTAGGGTATCTTCACTGACATCAGCAACACTATGCTTTGTACAGTCTCAACCTTACCTCAGAGTTTCAAGACATCTCAATTCCAGTGTTTTTGCCACAGTTCCAAGTTCACCTGCTATTATCCATATGATTTTAGCTTTCATATTACATATCTTTCTCAGCTCCCAGGCAGGGTCCTGATATTTCTCTAATTTCCCACTCTCCTTTATGTTCACTGGCACAAGGTTCTTTTTTTTCCCTTTATGGTTATTAGATCTGGTCTGTTCGCTTGGATGCAGTGATTGGTTTGGGTGTTGAAATCCTCAAATATTTTCATTTTTACTTTCTAGGACAATCTCTTGTTTATGCTGTTACTGTTTGTCTACACCAGTGGTTTCCAAACAGTACGGCGCACCTTATAGATGTAGCGGAAGAGGATAGCAAGTGAGGTGGAATGATTGATAGACAATCAAAAAGAAACCGTTTGAAAAAATTCATGAATTACAAAAATAAATATGATTTCAAAATTTAAAATATTATTATGGATTACTTGTAATTGTATGCATGAGTCCCAGTAGAAATAGTTATAAATATTCCTTGACCAATTTCATCATTTTGATATTTTTGAATTATATCAAGTATTAAGAAGATAGTGACTAGGGTCCACAAATTGGAGGAGAGAGTTATCAATGATAATGTTCTTACTTCAAATCTATGGTTATCTTCCTTTAACTCTCTCTTGGTTATTTTTATTTTTAAATGTACTTTTTATCACATAAAATTTGGTGAGATGCAAGCAAATTTTAATTCCAAAAATGCAGCCTGGAGAAAAAAGTTAAAGCTTAATCATTTGTACTATTCCCAGTGTATGTCTGTTGCCACCCTGTCATGTGTACTTTGGTATTCTTTTTAGACTGTTTTCATTATATTTTTTTTTTTTTGCATTTTTGGGCCATGCTACCTTGCCTTATGTGGTTTACCATTTCATCTCATTCTCCTCAAATGTGGCACTTCCTGTTTCTCTGGGGTTTGCAAATCTTTGCTTTTGTGCAGTTTATTCTGGACAGTAATGATAAGGCATTCTGTTTCTCTTAATGTTTCCTCTCTATAGCCCTGTCCAGAATTGTTTTGTTTTTTGTTTTTTTTTTGTTTGTCCATCTCTTAACTTTTCCTTCTCCCATTTTCTTTCCTTTCTCTCGCATTCTTTACTACTTTACTCTCTGTGGCCAGGTGATCTAAAGTACTTTAGACGATTAGGCCACAGAAAGCATCATGGCCCACCAAGGTTCAATTACCCTTTTAAAGAATGCACATCTTGTTCAGATTTCAAAAGCTTGAAAGTCTATATCTGCTGACTTTTTGATTTTTCTATCCTAAATGCAAACAAATTGATTTCTAAGGAATAAATAGATTCTATTTTTAATCTGACATTATTCGTTATGGCTCTAAACATTATTTTTCTGGATACCCATGTTTGAGTAGACACCTTGTGTTTTTTTTTTCTTTTTAAATTTGAAATAGCATGAAATCCATGTATCAGCCTGTGCATTCAAAACACATAATAAACACATTAAAAAAATACTCTCTAGTAGAGTTTGAACCTGCACATCCCTCTTTGAAGGGGAAACACTCTCTGGTCCTTACAAAGAGGACACAGGTTTAAATGCTATCAGAAAGCACATATTTCTTTATAAAGTCTACTGAGTCATGTTTAAGATAATACTCAAATGTGTATCCACAAAAATAATGTTTAAACAATTAAAAATTTCAGATTAAAAATAAAATCCATCCATTCCTTAGACAACTTTATATTCTTTTTCATTATAATAATAATGTTGACAATACAATATTGCTTACTTTATTAGTTGTTCTCATCGAGGTTTTTACACTGTGTGATAAATGTTTACTGGAGATCAGCTGAAGGCAAGTCTTCTCAATTCTCCAGGATTCAGTGATTTTAATGTCTGGATCATACCAATTTTTTTTACCGATTTTTTGTAAGGCTCTTAAAAACTGTTTCAAGTTTGGCAAAAAACATTGGTACAAATATCACTTGTCATTATGAGACTAATCTGGCAAGCTGCGATTAAAATCAACTAAAATACGTGTTAAAAATTAATAATGGCAACAAATACATGGTTATTAAAACAAGAAAAATGAGGATAAAATTTTTTTTTTTTTTTTTTTTTTAATCATTTCACCTCAAGCAAGACAATAAAGTCACTAAGACGCAAGGAGTTACTGAGTGTGAAAGAATATGAGAAAAAGAAAAACACTATTAAGGAGAGAGAACAATAAAAGAAGAGGAGTTAAGAAAACAGAAGATAAAAACTGACATTGCATTTAAATTTTTGCAGTTTACTGGAAAGCAAGAAACTGAAAGATAGGTCCACAAGTGAGAAGTGTGAGAGAAGAAATTCTCTGCTTATAACTTACATCTAACAATCTTTCTGTCAATCTAATAGTACGCTTAAATTTGTAAATTTGAGGTACCAAAGAGGAACAAATTATGAAAATGTAGAAAAGGCACAGCAGGGGAAAGTGACTGAAGATGAGATGACAGCTTAGGACCAATAATATTGCAGATTATTCTTTGGATTTTGTCAAAATTCTGTAGATACATAGCAGAAGCACCAAACCAGACGTGGCAGCAATATTCAATACATGGATGGATGCTTAACTTATAAATGTGTATCTGGCAAGAAATATTGTCTTTCACAACACAGTGAACCAATTTTTTTTAGTAGCAGACCTAGCAGTTGAATCGATATAATCTTTCCACTTCATGTCAGTAGAAAACGTTAGTCACAGTGAGTCATTCTCCTTGGGGGTTAGCATCAGCCATGCTGATGGAAGGCAAAATGGTTCTCTGAGATGATTGAAAGAGATAGATACTGAGTTGAGAATGTCACTGATGAAAATTAGGAACAATGTAGGTCCAAGGATAGAGCCCTAGGGGGGATACTTGCATTAATACAAAAAGATCTAGAAGAGTGGCCATTCAAGACAACTTTCATTATACAATTTGATAAGATTGAATCAAATCAAAAATTGGTCAAGTAATACTGTAACTATTCAATGCTGTCAAATGCCTATGAGATATCCAAAGCAACAGCCCAAGTTTCAGCATTCTTGATGGATTCTTTAAGTGAAAATTGTTAATACATCAGCAATCGACCTTGAGAAGCAAAAGTCATATTGCTTATCTGAAAGAAGACCCTGCAATGTGAAATGTTTAAACAATTCAGAGTTAATTAGAACCTCTAGTATTTGGTCAAAATAAAGTAGAAGACTAATAGGCTGATAATAAAAACTTTGAAGTGAGTGAGAGAGGTGGGGATGAAGAGATGTTAGAATGACGGACTGTATAGCCACTATCAACAAAGACATAACCTCAATGAGGAAACATTGACAATTATTATGAGCAGACGTAAAGAGACATGTGATCAGAACTGTCATGCTGGTACAGTTGGAAAAAGTCATTCCTGTGGACTATAGCAGCTGAATAGGAAAGTATGAACCAAAAAGATTGTGCTTTCACCAGAGATTTCCAAGAAGGTACAAAATAATCGATGCCAGCTTTAACTCAAAAAGAAATCTCAGTTGTAGAATTCTCAATACAAAGGTTAATGATATAATTCCAAAGGGGCATCACAAAGAAAGTTAGGGGAAAAAATCACAATCAGTCTGAAAAGACGTCTTGTGAGTGAAAAGTTCCTTTCTAATAGATGACCAAAAAGAAATATCAGTAAATAATATAGCATGGACTGAATTGGCAAGTGGACAAATTTGTGACACTCAACAATAGTTAGGAGTGGAGGGAAAGGACAAATTGAGCAGAGAAGAACGTCGACCAGGTTTATTAGGCAAACGCGGAAGGAAATCGGCTATTTGAGCTGGGAGGTAAGGCAAGGGAGAAACCGTGCGGAGAAGAACGTCTATCAGACTTATTAGGCAAACGCGGAAGGGAATTCTGCGTGAGATGCTTGACAGATGTAGTCTTATTATTATTTAGATAATCCTACTTCTGTTCCATTATAATTCAACCATTTGCTTCCATGTTTCCTACACTAAATATTGTAACTATTATGGGACAGAGATTGCAATATTTTTGCAAAAAATTCACATCTATATTTTCCTTCTTTCAGTTTCATAAAATTTTTAAAGAAAAGTGTTTATTTTCAATTCTTCTTTATTGAATCGGTCAAGTGTACAGGTAAACATTTATTGTATCACAGGTTTTATGTCAAGGAGACTTCTGTAAAAAATAGAGTTACAAAATTGATACCTCTGTCTCATAATAGTTGTTACAATTAGTGTATGAAATGCACATGCAAATGTAGCAACTATTATGGGACAGAGGTGAAATATCTTTTGGTAGGTGCTAAATTGTTTCAATAGGCATTGCTGCAAGAGGGATTTGGATTTTACAAGAATTCTTTTAGAATTTAAAAAAAAATAGAAAACATGAAATTAAAATTCTTTTCTATTTTCAGTCTAAATGTTTTTGCCATTTGCATGTTTTGTTTTTGTTCTTTTGCTGGAGGAGGGGCTAGCCCAGGGGTACACAGATACATAAAAGAAGCAGGCATGATGTGTGGGAGGAAATATACAAGCTGTCCCAAAATTTGATGATGTTCCATAATGGAACAGACACCTGAAGAATATACAACTCAAATATTTGGTGGAGGTGGTCCACAAAGATGAGGAAATTAGCCCAAATGAAAATACAGCCACTCCTCACTTAGTGACCAGGTTCCAATGACCTGGTTGCTAAATGAGAAGTCTGACCTGACTTCTATTTCAGGCTTGCAACATGTGTAATGGGTTTTTTGTCAACCAACTTCAGATAATTTTGATATCACTTTTGCACCATTCGTTACATTTCAAATTTATTTCTAAATGTCTGTACACTTGTGTAAGGATCAGTAAACTAAAAACCAAATTTGAAAAATCAGCTTTTGATATTCAGTACATTAATTTGGTTTATATACTGGAAATATCGTACATGTAAATTTTTAATTATTTATCACTTTATTATTTCTTCGTTTTACTTGATTCCTTTTGAAAGAATAAGATAACAAACATGATCAAAGTTTTCATAAAATGTACAAAATATTGAGTGATTGATTTGCATTTTTTATGGCTTATCAACCTTTTGCAAGTTATCTAAAGCCAGAAGACATATTTTTTTATTTTTTACATTCTAAGAATTTTCAGCAATAATAATAATTTACTGATACAAGTCCTACTAATTAACCCATTTCCTTGAGTGGCTCTTGAGCCTTGTATTGGATGAAAAAGTAGTAAAATGAAAAAAAAAAAAAAAAAAGACACGCACAACTGTATAGATTTTTTTTTTTTTTTTTATGAATTTTTATTGCATGGTCAAATGAGGAGTGGCTGCATTTGATTTTGTTTTTTTTTAATGAAAAGCTCCTGAAATGTATTTTTTTCTTTTGGGACAAATATCAGAGAAGAGAAAAATAAATGTAGAGGTTTGCTCTAGCAATTATAAAATCTTTAGTACAGCCCCATTACTAGGTTTTATTGACTGATTTGTTTTTTTTATAGCTTATCCTTTTGTAGGTTATTTTAAGCCAAAACATATCTTTTGGATTGTAAGAAGTTTTGGGAGGAAATATTCTGATACAAGTCCTACTATTTAATCCATAGCTAGGAGGAGAAAAGGTGGATTCATACCTCTCCCAATGGGTATTTACATATAAGTGAAGATAACAAAGATGACTGCAAATTTGGCACACCAAATTCTCATGCCATTATCCATTGCAGCACTTTCACAACCAAACTTACAGCACCTGGTATTCACAAGCAGTCACCCATCTGGGTACTGACCAGGCTCAATATTGCTTAACTTCAGTGATCATATGAGAACTGGTGTTTCAATGTGTTATGGCCATAAGCCCCCAACTCTTTGTTGGGACCTCCATTAATTGTGGCCAATTAGACTACAGTTTGTAAATATCTATATGGTCTGATATATCCTATAAAATCCTTGGTTTGCTTTTAAGACATATGTAACAGAATCTCTAAGCCTTTGGAAACAACAGGGAAGACAAGTTTTAATATTTAATGGTTTTCTTTTAAATTATTTTTATTCAATTTCCAGCTAAAGCTCTTTTCCTTTCAAAATCTTATCAAATGATCTTCAACAAAGAAATAATTTCTAACACCAGAAATCGGTCAATCTGGAAGAACCATGAAACGGTGATGGTCTTTGGTGTTAAAATCGAAATAATAAAGAAACAAAAAAACTACAGCAAAGACGTAAAACGTCTCAAATCTTTCAAAATAAAAAAGGGTGGAAATAAAACAAGTAAGGAGGGATTACCTTTCCTAAGAAATTAGCCTTCAATTTTTGTGGTTCATCTACATTTAGAAATACTGTTGGCATTATAGTATACTTGCTACTATTTCAAGCACTAAATAGAAACACAAAATACCTAAATAAAAATTACAATAGATATTAATATAATGTAGAGTAATTGGCCAATTTCTCAAACAAAAAGAAGAAAAAGAACTGAGTAAAATAAGTAACTAAGCAAACAATATTTTCTTTTTCTTCTGTGTAGGGATGGTTATCTATGGGTTTTTTTGATGAAATTTTTTCTCCCCATGATGCTTTAGAGTGATTCATGGGCTCCCTTTTTTTTCATTTCCATTTAAGTCGGAGTATGAAATTTGAGCTAGACTAGAGCCATCCTCTCATAGGATTTAATGTTGTTAAGTGTTTTTTGCTTGGTGGAACTTCAAGCATTTTACTGAATAAGTTTGCTTTTAATCCTTTTTTCAATATTGCTGTTTCTTTTCAAGACTATCTGGATAAAAGTTTTAGATTTTGGCAAGTTGTCTGTTGGTTCCACTAACGGGGGGGGGGGGGGGGTGCACGCGCACATTAGATATATATCTAACTAAATAAATAATAAATTATTTCAACTTAGGATTTTGACCAACACTCTTTACATTTTGTACAAGAATTAGTATTTAACTTGATTTAAGTAGATAAAAAGAAAAACTTTTCTGCTAACGTTCATTTAACAATTTTATGATTAAAGAGTAAGTTGTAATGTGGATTAATCACTGATTAAATTTTATTTTTAAGTTTTTTACTTTCCTATTGATGGGGGGGGGGAATCACCAATTACTATTTTGATATTGGCAGAAAAAGAAAAGAGAGAGAGAGAGAGAAAACAAATTATTTTGATATCAACAGAAAAAAAAAAAAAAAAAAAAAATTGAAAATTATTTTATTACCAACAGAAAATTTTTTTTAAATTATTAAAAAAAACAAAAAAAAAAAAAAAAAAACAAAAAAAAAAAAAAGTTTGTGATTATTGAATAATAGCCAGATTGACAGTAAAATATTGAAATATATCAGTTTGGAAAGACTGTTGGAATAAAGTTAAGAATTCCTATGTGAAAGATCTTATACATAATCAGATGCTGAAGGTTCAATCTCAGGTTTCATAATTCATGTGACTGACATTCTTGTAAATAACCAAGATTGAACTCTTTTTAGAAATTAATATATATCTCACAAATATTTTGTTTTTCATTTACTAGGAAACATTTTTCTCCTCAAGTGAATTGAAAAACTGGACAAGAATATCATAAAAAAAATCATAAATTATATGTTAATGCTGATTGATTTTAATTTCCACAATATCTTAAGAGATTTAGTAAAAAAATAAGTAAAAATAAATGCAATCCTAAAAGAAGGAAGATTGTATACAAATGAAAAGTTAATTCTCTATACTGGGTTTTTCATTTGCTGTGACACTGAAAACACCAATTCCCATTTGATAAGCCAAGTTAAGCAGTGTTGAGCCTGATTAGTACTGACTGGGTAGTGAAGACAGTATCTGTAGTGTTCATAAAAAGATGAATTTAACAAGTGGGTTCAAAGAGAAAAATTGGGAGGGGAGGTTTTGGTTAAATTAGGGAGACAATTTAGGCGAGGAACAAATTTATTTTTATTTATTTATTTTTTTTTTTTTGATATATGTGCTAAAATGATAATTAAATGTGGAAAAACCCTCTGATAATTGTGAAATGCTGAATTCTCTGAGGACAAAAGCGATTGAAATGAGAAATTTCTAGAGTCGAAGCATTATAAAAAAAAAAAGGAAAATATTTCAAAGTAAAATAAAATGCTTGTCATCAATTGGAATGTCATATAGAGAAAATATGTACACAAATCTATGTATGTATGTATGTGTGTGTGTGTGTGTGTGTGTGTGTGTGTGTAATAAATGTATTTTATACAAATAGGAAGACATGACACACACATACAAATATATGTATATTAACAATCTTTTTAACATCCTCAGACTTTCATTTCTTTGTTCAGTGAAGGCGGCACTGTGGAGCAACTGTTATGGTGGTGATGAAAAAGTGAAAACTGCTGTAAGGGATTGGATACATCAGCTGTAAGCAGAGTTTTACGAAGCCAGCAAATAAATATGTATAACAGAATTAAAGATGTTTATTTTTTTAAATTTAAGAAAAACAAACATTTTTTTTTTTTTAAATAGTAGCTTCTAAAATATTTATACAAGTCACACGTGGAAAAAGTCTATCAGACTCATTCCCCCAAAAATAAATACTGTAATTCCCCATGTGAATTATGCTTTCATCCATAATACACACCCCTGTGCTGAAAGTGTGGAAAAATGCCTCTACTCATGTATAATACGCACTACTTGTTTGGTAAACAAACCCTATAAATTGTACCTCTTCAATTTCATTATGGCCAGTGTTTCCCACTCTTATTAAAAATGGTTTTAAACATAGAATAATATTATTCTAATTTAGTTTTATGATAATTCTTATTTTACAGCAATTGTTAATTTTTTAAAGATTTTTTTTGTGGCTATGCATAATACGCACCCCAGTTTTTTTTTGTTTTTTTTTAGAAAAATAATGCAAATTATACATGGGGAATTATGGTATAAGCAAAAAAAATATTTTATTTATATATTATTTTTTTTAATCATTTCACCCCAAGCAAGGCAGTAAAGCCACCAAGACACAAGGGGTTAGTGAGTGTGAAAGAATTAGAAAATAGAAACATTAAGGCATGAGAACAATAGAAGAGTAATAAGGAAAACAGTAGGTAACAATTGACATTGCATTTAAATTTCGAAAGATTAAAGTTGACTAGAAAGCATGGAGACGGAAGGGAGTTCCACAAGCAAGAAGTGTGAGAAAGGAAACTGTTAGCATAGAATGGTTACATCCAGCCAATTCAACTGTAAATTGATGAGACTTTATTGGTAATCTTGTACTGCACTTAAATTCATAAAGTCCAGCTACCATAGCAAAAAGCAAATGTTTATTGTAAGATATGGGAGAAAATTTTTGTGCGACGCATTTCATCACATACACACAAAAACATACATACATACGCACACACACATTTAAAAAAAATAAATAAATAAATAAATAAATTTAAACTTTCAGCATCTTCTCTACTTCATGTATATTTGCAATTGTATCATCATAAACATTACTTAACCAGATGAAATCCTAAAGGATGAAATGTCATACTTTGTCATTAATTTTCCCAATATCTTCTATGTGTCGTGACCCTTCAGGAAATGGGCAGGGATGGTTACTCACAATTTTCTGTCTTTTGTAGCCCTTAGCAACTCCCTAAAAAAAAAAAAACTTTACTAAGATAAGTATCTAAAGCAAAACAAAGTGTTTGTTTTCTGAAAGCCTCAGAAAAAATAGAATCGTGAATGTTTAAAACTTAACATCTGATTTAGAACAAAATGATAACATTTTATATTGGTAGTGTCCTTCTTGATTCTGATCAAATATATTTGTCATAAGGAGAGATTATAAGCTGTAACTCACATGATTTATTGCTTGTATAATTATAAGGCATGTCCTGAAAACCTTACCATCATCATTTGGTTATTTACACAATTTATACTATTGTCCTCGTTTTTGTTATTATTATCACAACGTTTCAGGTATTGTGCTCTCTCGCCATCTTCAGAGTGTATACTGATCTGGGTAACCTACAGGGAATTCCAAAATAAAACACTTTATTTAATCTACAGGAGTAGACAGTTCTTGTTCCATTGCCCATGTCTAAGGATATCTCATATAGTTCTTATTCAAGTTCTTTATTGCTTGCCCATTTCCACTGAATTCAAGTACACACTGCCCAACCCAAGGATTGAACTCACAATCACCATGTCACAAAATTCACAAACCAACCCTTTAATCCTCTAGGCCATTATCACCTAGTGGTTGAAAGTGGGTGACATAGTGGTTGTGAGTTCAATCCTTGTGTAAGGCAGTGTGTACTTGAACACAGGGGAAACAGGTGAGAATTAATTGAACAATAATAAATAAAATAAGAACTGAACAACTTATCTTTAGACATGGGCAGTGGGACAAGAACAGTTCACCCTCCCCTCCATAGATTAAAGCTGAGGAAGACAGAAGAGCACAATGGCTGAAACATTGTGATAACGACAACAATGAGAACACGTCCAAATATATATAGTGTAAATGATAACTCCTCATCCCAGAAATTCAGACAGAAATCATTGTTAATTTCACTGTGAAAACATTAACATTATTAACATTTGTGTGTGTGTTGTATGTATGTATGTATGTCTCATCCACATACAGACTGTTTCACTGTATCACAGCTTATCAGTGTGGCTAGACATCCAATTGCTTGAAGCTGGGATTGAAAATTAATTGATTTGGCATCAGTCAGAGACTCTACCCCTAAGTTATTGGAGCATGGCATAGAAAGGGAATCTTTTAACATATTATATGTGTGATATATATATAAACACTAAACTGGCAGCCAGTGCTCAATTCTGATGAGAATGATGCAAAGTGAAGAGGCTAGACTACACATTCCCCCTCTTTATAAGGCGATATTTTCAGGCTGGAACGAGAGGCAAACACATAATTATCCCATCCACATATTCCAACACTTTTTTCACGCATGGGCTGAATCCTGCTGAAAATACTGGTTCCGGTTTAATCAGTGAGATTAAGCAGTGTCATGACAGGTACGTACACATGGGCGTCAGGATTGGGGCTACTTGGACACACCAACTACTGCAGGTATTTATCTGCATACCCACGTCATACCAGAATGTGATACATGGTTGGGGTTTAATGCGGGATTTTTGAAAGCCATACAAAAATTGTTCAAGCCCCTTCAGCACTTCTCTTTTTGAAGAGGTCTTAGCTGTTGGGTAATGACCTGAGCTCACTCCCAAAGGAGCTTGAGCTAATATCAATTTCAAACTACCATGGCTGGTGACATACAAACAATCTCCAACAATGTGAACTGTGTTCTGGCTTTAAATAACCCACCGAGGATTGATAAGATTTTAAAACAACAACAACAAAAACAAACAAACATATATATTTCTTATGTATCACTTCATGTTTCATTCTTGTCTGAAAGTGCCTATTATAAAAAATTGAAATACATCTTTGAATAACTCTTCTTTTTTATTTCATTATCATTTTGTTCAGATATCATCCTACTAATGCGCACACACACACACACATATATATATATATATATATATATATATATATGTTCAAACATGTTTGATTGAAAAATTGAGAAAGTTCTGTAACTTTTTCAAATTTCCAGTAAATTTAATAAAAATTTGTCTTATGTCAATATTCCCAAATGCACCACATGCCCTCTTAGGGTGACTTGTCATTTATCAAAATCTTGGACAATTTGCACAAACATAGATGAACACATCACATATAACCATAATAATATTAATAAACACTGATAAAACAACTAATTTGGAAATTTGGAAAAGTTTGTTAAAAAAAAAAAAAAAAAAAAAAAAAAAAAAAAAAAACGGAAAGACAGAAGTTGTCGATATTATTTAACCAAACATGTTTGAAAGAATTCTTGCTGCCGAAATACACCATACATTATAGACTTTTACATGTGGTTACCATTTTTAGTTTCCACCAGTTGGGATGCAATAAGGCATTGAAACAAGAATGCATCTTTGTAGTGAGTAATTGTTTTTGTCCACGTAAAAATCTACAATAAATAATTATTGCTCTGCTCTTGGTATTGAACCCTTATTTGAATTCATGCTGTGAACGTTAGAATTTACATTAATTTTGTTCTCATTACATCTGGAGATTATATATATATATATATATATATATGAGAGAGAGAGAGATGATTAATACAAATATAAAATTTATCACTTGGATGATTGATTTATATTGAGCATGTGTGTGCACATACATACATACAAAGTTACTTAATTCAAGCATGTGATATTAATAAAACTCAAATTTCAAATATTAAATGCAGCAAAAGAAAAAGGCTAACAGGCAATTTTTCCCAAACTCTCCAAGTGTATCTTTTGGATAATGATCAAAAAATGAGTGTAAATGTTTGAAAATCAGATCCTATGGAAAATTGTTATTCTCTCTCACCAAAAAAAAAAAAAAAAAAAAAAGAATTCTGATAAGAAAACAAAACTTTCCTTATTGGATTTATTCAATTGCTTCTCAAGCCTTTTCCCAGGATAAAAACATAGTATCTCATTTGAGATGGGAGAAGGTGCCTGATTGCAGGCATACCAAAGCAGCAGCAGCAGCACCAGCACCTTTCACAATGCACTAAGAATAGTGTAACGTCAAAGCAAGCGTGATGATGGTTGTGGGGACTGGAAAATTTTTGTCCTTGGCACACAAAAAGACCTTGTGTCACATCTGGACTTAGTGAGGCAGTCAGTTAAACAACTTATTCCAGACATGTGGGCACCTTGATGTGGTGCAATGGTTAGCAAGCTTGTCTTGCTAGAACAGTTATGACTGAGTAGTGAGTTTGATCCTCACTGGGTGCCCCATACTTACGGCCTTGTGCCACATCTGAGCTACACTTAGAAAATCATCTTCAATACATGTTTATATCTTTCATTTTAAGATGTTACACAAAACATGCAAAGTAAAAGAAATGAAAGTGTTCGATGTATAGAACAGTTTTTGTAATGCAGTTATTTACTCAATTGTGTGTGTGTGCGTGCGTATGTGTAAAGGGTATAAAAGGGGTGGGGTGGTGGTGGTGGTCAATTACTCCAAAAGTACTACCTCCTGTTTTATTTCTGTTTGATCCTTGTATCAGAGGAAGATTTCTGTGGAACGGAGAATAGCAGCAGAGTTTAAACCTGCCCACCAAAAACCGATACTTTTCTTTGCTTTGTTACAAAAGCAGTACAAAGTAGTGTTGGGAAAATGACTACTTCCTTGCAGAAAGAAGTTTGCCCATTGACAACCATCCATACTTGCTAAACATTTGTGGAGATCAAATATTGGATGTGAGTATAGTTAGGCAGTGGGTAATGCGTTTCAGCCGTGGCAACAGTGATGTCTGTGAAAAAGTTGCCACCCCTATTACAGAATTTGTTTTTAACAAGTGCATCATGCAGTCTCTTGTTAGTTACACTGGTGTAAATGCAAAACCAGCAATGATGATGATATAGTGTTTCGGAGTTGAAAAACTACTGTATTTAAAAAGGTTATTGTGTTCATTGTATCTTTTTTTTGGGGGGGGGGGGGGGCAAGGAAATAAATGAGAAGCATTATTTTTGGAGCAGTCGGTGTGAGTCTGTATAAAATAAGTGTTTTTATTTACTTTTTTTTTAGCCCTCTCTTTTTTTCCACCCACCGCAGAAAAAGATATCCTTTGATAAAACAAAACAAAAAAATGAAAACAGGTGAAAAGGGGGAAAAAAGGAAAAGTGAGAAAAAAAAAGGGGGGAGGAGGGGAGAGAAAAGGGAGAAGGGGAGAAAAGGGGGGAGAGAAAGAAGGGGGAATAAAAAGAGAAAAATGGGGAAAAAGAGAAAAAAAGGGGGAAAAAGAGAAAAAAAGGAGGAAAGGAGAAGAAAAGGGGGAAAGGAGAAGAAAAAAGAAAAATTAAACTGAATCAGTTTTCTTGCATTTTGGGTTCAAACTGCCGTAAAAATGATGTGTGTGCATATGTGTGTTGGGAGGGTATTAACCCTCCCTATTTTGTTTTTGATGCATGTTCAAAACCCCTGGGGCCAAAGCAATTAGGATTTTATAGAGAAGAGAAAAGCAAAGTGATCAAAGTCAATCAAGTTATAAAAAAAATAATAATTAAATATTTTTTTTTTTTTTTTTTTTTTTCCATCAAGATTGATACAATTGGTTGGATATTTATATTTCCTGTCGCTTAGTTCCAACAGTAATAACTCATTCTCCAACCCACTGAATTTTTATTTGCAGGGGTAGGAACTTTATTTTGAAGATAGCAGGATATTTTTTAAAAAGGCAAGCAGGTAGTATTTTCTAACAATTCAACTGAATTGAATCTTTTCATAATCTCAGATTTTGGCATATCATAGTGAAAGGTATATTGGTAGGTAATTTATAATTATGTGTGTGTGTGTGTGTGTGTGTGTGTGTATATATATATATATATATATATATATATATATATATATATATGACAGATTGGGAAAAGTTTTTGTGATGCATTTCATCCATTAGGACTCATTGGACTAGGTTTGTTTATGCTGTTGTGACTATATATGTGCACAAATGAGAGTTGCTGGTAGTTTCAAAACTTTTGAAAGAATTTGTTTTTTTGCAATCTAGCCAAATTCATCTATATTTTTTTTTCTTTCCCACACTTTTATTATTAAATATTCCTCATTGAGATAACAGAAAATCTATTAAGAATGGTGAAATGTTGCAGAAAATAATAATATTGAGACAAAAATGTCTAGAAAGTGCTCTAATTGCTAGATCAGCAACAGTAAATTTATGCCCAGGTTCTTCCAACATTTCACCATTCGTAACAGATTTTCTGTTATCACAACATGGTATATTTAATAATAAAAGTGAGGGAAAGAAAAAATATAAATGAATTTGGCTAGATTTAAAAAAAAAAAAAAGAAAAAAAAAAGAAACTCAAAAAATTTGAAACTACCAGCATCTCTCATTCATGCACATATATAGTCACAACAATGTAAACAAACCCAATCCAATGAAGTCCTAACAGATGAAATGTGTTAAAAAACTTTTTCCAGTTTCTCATATATCTTTTCTTTCAAAACTGATATTGATATATAAAATTTATATATTGTTATCCCATATAAAATTTCAGATATAACTAAAATATATCTGTAAAAGGGCAATATGAATAAAGACAAAAGAAAAACTTATCTTAAATGTAGCTTGATAAAGTCCATCAGTGGAGAAAATGTGCTGGCTAAGTTTTCCTTTTGTCTTTATATGTAAGTAATAGTTTATATACAATATAGACTTTGGTTGAGTAATAACTCAAAATTTGAAATCTTAAAAAAAAAAAAAACAGAAAAAAAAAGAAGTTCATCTCTTGAAGTGTAGTGAACAGATCTGGAACAAAAAGTGGGTGATATCACTTGAACCCAAAATGGCATCACCTGAAAAAAAAACAAAAAACAACAGTTCACATGTTACCATATTGAAAAATATTTTTAAAACTAAACATTTTATTTTTTAGTTTTAATTCATGGCAGAAAATAATTCAAAATAATATTAAAGTGAGAGCGAGACCCTTTTTCTACTGCTTGTTTATATTTTCCAGGTTGTCTCATTCTTAATAGGATAAATTTTTGTTTTTTTCAAAAGCCAGCCATACTTATTATTTTTTTTTTTAGTTCCTTTTCATTGCAAATGTTTTTGGCCCCATGAAATTAGTAAATACTAATAAAAAAAAAAAAAAAATAAAAAAAAGTTAATACAAAGAACTGTATCAAATAACAGAAACCACGTTGGTTGAGAACTAGTAACAACTAAAATAGTTATGGCATGTAACTTGAAAAGAAAATAATGACTTAATCAACATGACATTCCACACAACTTCAAACAAAAATATGGTAACAAAGATGAGAATGATAGTCCAACTGATGTAAATAGTGCACATAATACCTCATCTCAGAAATATAGACAGATATCCAAACAAAAAGTTAGGAAGGAAACTGACATCAATACTGGAAAGAGTAATAACAGAGGGCTTGAAAATCCTATTTTCCTGAAAAATTATTTTGAGGGAAAGGATCTATAAATTTCAGCTGAAAGTAATAACTTTTTGAAGAATTAGAGAGAAAAAACCTAACACGAGAAATGCAATATTTGATTATATATATATAGATATGCATCTGGGCGCCTTGGGGCAGTGTAATAGCAAGCTTGTCTCACTAGAACAATTGCGACTGAGTAGCGAGTTCAATCCCCACTGGGTGCACCCTTACTTTCAGCCTTGTTCCACATCTAAGCTATGCTTGGAAAATCTTTATGCAGATATGTGTCATGGTGTTCTGCTACTGTCAGCCATGATGAAAATGAACAATCTTTTTCTCATGACCTTGTACTTGTTGTAGGATCCCTGTTATATATATATATATATACACACACACACACACACATAATTATAAATTACCTACCAATATACCTTTCACTATGATATGCCAAAATCTGAGATTATGAAAAGATTCAATTCAGTTGAATTGTTAGAAAATACAACCTGCTTGCCTTTTTAAAAAAAATCCTGTTATCTTCAAAATAAAGTTCCTACCCTTGCAAGCCTTATTTTATGCAACCTTAAACAGTTATTTAAATTTAATAATTCACTCCAACATTTAAAATATTTAATTATGTTTACATATGGTTATGCACTTGCTGAGAGGGAGAATTCGTTCCAGAATTTTCTGCACTCATCAACAGCCTCGATATCTTCTGCGTACAACCAACTATTTCTTGTATCTACTACACATAGCAGTCATTTCTTGTCACAATACCAATCTTCTGAATTCTTTGGCATCTTACTCCCAAAGCAATCATTTCTTGTCACAATACCAATCTTCTGAATTCTTTGGAATCTTACTCCCAAAGCAATCATTTCTTGTCATAATACCAATCTTCTGAATTCTTTGGCATCTTACTCCCAAAGCAGTCATGCTGGTCACAATACCAATCTTCTGAATTCTTTGGCATCTTACTCCCAAAGCTATCATTTCTTGTCATAAAACCAATCTTCTGAATTCTTTGGCATCTTACTCCCAAAGCAATCATTTCTTGTCATAATACCAATCTTCTGAATTCTTTGGCATCTTACTCCCAAAGCAGTCATGCTGGTCACAATACCAATCTTCTGAATTCTTTGGCATCTTACTCCCAAAGCTATCATTTCTTGTCATAAAACCAATCTTCTGAATTCTTTGGCATCTTACTCCCAAAGCAATCATTTCTTGTCATAATACCAATCTTCTGAATTCTTTGGAATCTTACTCCCAAAGCAATCATTTCTTGTCATAATACCAATCTTCTGAATTCTTTGGCATCTTACTCCCAAAGCAGTCATGCTGGTCACAATACCAATCTTCTGAATTCTTTGGCATCTTACTCCCAAAGCTATCATTTCTTGTCATAAAACCAATCTTCTGAATTCTTTGGCATCTTACTCCCAAAGCAATCATTTCTTGTCATAATACCAATCTTCTGAATTCTTTGGCATCTTACTCCCAAAGCAATCATTTCTTGTCATAATACCAATCTTCTGAATTCTTTGGCATCTTACTCCCAAAGCAATCATTTCTTGTCATAATACCAATCTTCTGAATTCTTTGGCATCTTACTCCCAAAGCAATCATTTCTTGTCATAATACCAATCTTCTGAATTCTTTGGCATCTTACTCCCAAAGCAATCATTTCTTGTCATAATACCAATCTTCTGAATTCTTTGGCATCTTACTCCCAAAGCTATCATTTCTTGTCATAATACCAATCTTTTGAATTCTTTGGCATCTTACTCCCAAAGCAATCATTTCTTGTCATAATACCAATCTTCTGAATTCTTCGGCATCTTACTCCCAAAGCTGTCATTTCTTGTCACAATATCCATCTTCTGAATTCTTCGGTGTCTTACTCCCAAACCCATCATGCTGGTTGCAATACCAATCCTCTCTTGAGCACATTTTTTTCACCCAATGATCATCATTGGCAAATAATGCCTTTCCTGCGCACACAGCTTACTTTACTTAAAAAAAAAAAAAAAAAAAAAAAAAAAACAACTGTTCCAGAATTTTCCTGTGCATATCTGATGACCAGTTTACCTTTGAATACTTACTAGTCTAGACAATTTATGAATGAAATGTTCATTTAAATTTTTTGTTTCAAAGATTTCAAGTAATGAATATAGTGATTTTCCAAGCATAGCTTAGATGCGGCACAAGGCCAAAAGTGGGGGGCACCCAGTGAGGATCGAACTCACTACTCAGTTGTAATTGTTCTAACAAGACAAACTTGCTAACAATTACTCGAGGTGCCCCAAGCAGTGAATATATCTTAATTTGTTAAGTGATAGCGATCCAGTGAAGCCTGCTGCGAGTAATATATATAAAATTAGGCACTGAGATCAGCAACAATTGTTTGTCCATTTAAAATATCACATTTATCAAAAAAGATATTCAGTGTAAATACAGAACAGTGACTTTCAAGGGCTGCACATTTTGGCTTATACAATTTTTCTTCTTTGCTAACCATTATTTCATTTTCAGTGTTTGACATTTTTTGTACACTACATATAACAATGATAACAAGACAGAATTATATTACACAACCTCTATCCCATAATAGTTATTAAACATTTACATAGAAAAAAAAAAAAACAAAAACAAAAAAAACAAGGATTATAGAACAGAAAGCGTGTTAACCATTTAGCATTCAACCTGCTGTGTAAATATCGTCTCTCAATGTTCAACCCTCCACCGTGTATACTTTGCTGTAATATATGACAACATAATCGCAAATAACGCAGGAAGTCACGCAAAACAATGAGACTTTGAGAGATGATATTTATTGGTGGGATTGAGTGTGTTGAATGCAGAAGAAATAATTACATATACTAGTTCAGTATCTGTGACTTTGTTGATGGCGGGGGGGGGGGGGGGGGGGCAAATTTCAAATCTAAATTACTTGTCCATATTTTCCTTAAATAATGTTTAATTTTGAGAAAGAAATGAAAAATAAAACATACATATTTATACTTGATCTTTGATTAATAATTTTTTTAAGTATGGATGTAATTCTAATATATTTGTAAAAAATAACGTATAGTCTATTAGTTATTAGAAGTAGAAAAGTACTTTAAATTTGTAGGATTAGATTTTAAATATTAAAAATATGACTTACTCATGTTCAGACTACCCTTTTAAGAAATCCTTGTGTATAAAATTAGAAATTAAGCAGCCAAATAAAAATGCCAAAAATCTTATCCCTGAAAAACCCAAACAACACTTGAAAAATGGAGGTCATTGTTTGTGGGCAGGCACCCCGACCCACCTTAACTTACCCTGATTTTGAAAGTAACTTATATTTGATACGCAAGTTGTCTAGGGAAATTAAAACCCAACCACCCCTTATCAAAATGATGTAATTTTCCGTAACTTTAACTATTTAAAATATTAAGATTGTCTGTGCTTATAAATGAAGTAAATTTCTTAATAGACTATTCAAAAAAAAAAAAAAAAAAAAAATTGCTTGAGAATGGAATGGAGATATAGATTTTAAATTTAATTTTATAATTAAATTTTAAATTTTAGTTTCTGTTTTAAAAAATGGTAATTCCCGTGTAGTGATGGAACCATATTTTTAAAATAGAAAATAATTATAATTATGCTCTACTGTTTTATCTAAAGTGCTGTTTTTTAAAAATAAAAACAATTACTAAGAACACCAGATTTTATATATAGATAGATAGATATCTCATTTAAATTTCAACCATGCTCAACACATGAAACTTGAATTAAATGCTCTTCTCAGTATGGAAAATGACACAAAACAAAAATACACAAACATGAAGAGAAATTAACAACATTTAAAAATAAATCCATTGAAAATGGCAAAAGAAGTGGCTGAAAATGTTTGGGACAATGGACAATTTTTGCACATATTTACTTCCACCAAATAATAAAAAAAAAAAAATGTCAGAATGCTGGAAAAACTAAAAACATTAAATTTTCTTTGTTCATCATATTCAATGAAACATGTTTGAAATAAAGGTTGCTTCACAAATATATATCTCAAGAGGTGCTGAAAAGTTTTCTTCTCATCCTCACCAAAAAGGGTTCCCAAAACAAATTCAGGTAATTGTTCATTTTGTTTGATTTTGGGGAGTAGATAAACCAAAAAACTTTTTAGTACCCCATTTTTTTTCTTTTCACCCCAAACAAAATGATAATGCCACTAAGACACAAGGAGTTACTGGGTGTGAAAGAGAATGAAAAAACTTTATGAGAAGGAACCAAAAACCCAATCCTAAGCCTCTACTATTGTCTGAATTATAAATATATATTTCATTGAAAACGACAGACAAGGTGCTTTTATTTAGTTTTATACAATTTCTCATGTAATCTAATAATTTTTTTCTTTTCGGATGATAAATTATATAAAAACTGTCCAAATGTTCTTTTTATCCAAGTGCTTTCGGCTATACATTTAACCATTTTCAAGGATGAAATATTTTAACTTAAAATTATTAGATTGCATGAGAAATTGTATAAAAAACTAAATAAAAGCACCTTGTCTGTTGTTTTTGTTTTTTGTTTTTTTTTTTTTTTAGTCATAGAGGTTGTGTTATAGTTTGGGAGAGAAAATAATAAAAATAGATCCTATTTATTTTTTGTATGTTTCCAATTTAAAAAAAATGTTACAAAAAGAAAACTTATTTGTTGGAGTGAAATGTTCAGTGAAATTACTTTTTCAAAACCCACAAATATTTAATAATAAAAGTACTTATAGTCTTACACTGACCACTTTCAAAAAGTAATTTTAACTAAAAAAGTATTTCTGCATAAGAGAAAAATAGTTGGACAACCTTTTCCTCATGAACAAATTTTTTTCTTTCTGCTAAAACCTTTCCTTAAGTATGCATACCACATTTTAGAGAAGTACGGCAAAGGTTTTGGCCCTGTTTAAACACTTTTCTAAATTACATTGCGACACAAAAGGCACCTCACAAAATATGTAGTCAACTGAGTTAAATGATGTTTTCTGTGTCTGAAGGATCATGTTTTATGACCAGCAATAAGGTCTGTGAGATGTGGTCTTTAAAGTAGCCACTCACTTGACCAAAAAGGAATAAAATAATAAATAAAAACTGAAGAGGACAAGTGGCACTTAGTTGAAAGTTACAAGTTTCCACTTGCAGCCTTATATAAGTAGAAGTTAGGTTGAGAAAGAGAGTGAGGAGCCATCTGTTGAATTACTCCTGTCAGAAGTTGCTTAGCAGAAATAAGAAGAGGCAAGGGACCTATGTGCCACCTACATATCCCCAGAAAGAATACTAGGTCCAACTGAAAATTGTGTCAGTGATTAAATAATCAAATTACTGAAAACATAATTCATGCTTTCATTTCTTGTGGCACTGATGTCACCTTCTGTTACCTTGTGAATGGGCAGTGACCCTTTCTTAGCCTTTGTGCCCACCAGCATGAAGAATAGAGATGCCACGTTCATTATCTGGTTGGTGATAAGCTGTGCAAAGTCCCAATTGTATATTTACAGATATATATTTGGGAAACAAATAACACTTTTACATGAGAATTAAACACAAAAGATATACTTACTCATTTTTAAATGCAGAAACACTAAGTAAAAAGATAAACCAATGAATATGGCTTTTCCCACACTGTGCTTCATCAAAGATGGAAGAAAAAAAAGAAAGTTCCGCATTCTTAAGACAATGGTTTGCAGTAAATTCTGTGAGACTCCTGATTGATAAGGAAAAAAATAAGAAAAATAATAAATAAAAGGCAGAAAGAAAACATTTGAGAGGTTTTTATATATATTTTGGAATGTTTTCAAATTTAAATTGGAATACATAATGCTATTTTTTTCTCAAGAATAATTTTTAGTTTGGCTGAGTCCCCACTCACAACATTTCAATATGTTGTCTCCAATGGTCCCGATTCAAAATAGCTGTCTTGAGTTCATCAGGTTTTCAATGCTTGTGCTAGATTGACAGCTAGGTCTCATAATTTTACAGTTTAAATGGCTAGATAACCATAAGTTCTATGCTAACAGTTTCTTAATCTGATAAGTATGTTCATGGTAATTATTCTGATGAGCTATCCTCTTTGGTACGTAGACTTTATGAATTTAAGAGCAGTACTAGATTGGCAGCTAGGTCTCATCATTTTACAGTTTAAATGGCTAGATATAACCATAAGTTTCTTCTCTGACACTTATCACTTATGAAGCTCTTCCAGCCTCTTGATTTTAAGTTAATTTTTATCTTCAAAAAATTTAAATGCATTATTTTCCATTGTCTTAATTTCTGTTCCCTTATTGTTTTCTATCCTTAATAGTGTTTTTATTTTTATTTTACTTAATAACTCCTTCTCTTAGTGGTTTTTGTTTTTCAGGTGTTGTCAATTGGAGATGGATGTTCTCTGCTACCTTAATATTCAAGACTCGTATTCCCACTGGGAAACTTCAGAAACCAGTGTTGTACTGTCTGAACAAAAAAAAAAAAAAAAAACTGGATCCTTGATACGATATTCTGTTTATGATGGCAGCAGTTTGAGAAGCACCATGACAAAGATTTTTTTTTTTTAATCATTTCACTACAAGCAAGGCAATAAAGCCACTAAGACACAAGGGGTTACTAAGTGTGAAAGAATATAAGAAAAAGAAAAACATTAAAGAGCAAGGACTATAAAAGAACAGGAAGACAGAAGATAACGAATGACATTGCATTTAAATTTTTGAATAAAATTGGTTGGAAAGCAAGAAGCCAGAATAGAGTTCCACAAGCAAGACATGTAAGAAGAGGAACCATTTTAATACGACTAACAGTTACATCTACCATTTCAACTGAAAAGAAAAAAAAAAAAAAAAAAAAAATGATGGGACCTTGTTACCTATCTAGTATTGCTCTTAAATTCAGAAAGTCTAGTTTATTATAATGAAGAGTTCATCTGAACAATTACCATAAAAGTATTTATAGAAAAGGCACAGGGAAGCTATATTATGACAGTGGGAAAGTGACTGAAACCGGGACGTCAGGACCAATAACATTGCAGATTCTTTGGATTTTATCAAGAATATCTAAATATATAGCAAGAGCACTAGACTCAAGCACTAGAAAGTAAATGTATCTCATTCTCATATTTAAGAGAATGGGACATGTTTAAATTTGTTAAATTCTGAAAGAAATTGATATAAAAGAGGACATTTTAATCATTAGGAATGAATAATAGATTTTTGTGCAACTATTATAATAATATATTAGAACGAAAAAGGTTTATTCTAAAATTGGTCATTATTTTCTGAATAACTTCATAAGAATAAATAAATAACTTTTTATTTGTCCCTTTCTACAGCTTACCTTTATCAAACTGCGTAGCATCCTTTGAATTTTTTTCAGCATTTCGTCTCTGTTCCATGGCTACATACATTCGATCAATCCACTTCTGGATTGATTCTTTCTCTGGTTCCATCATGCCATCCAATTTCACAAGCAAACAGTTAATCTCCTCATATTTCTTTTGCGGTATCAAGATTTTCTCTATGACCACACGACCCACATCTGTGTGCTGTTCTATGTCCAATTTGTTGGAGGTGTCTTCTAACCAAAGGCTGGCTTGTTTTTGGGCAAGAGAATATTCCCCAACCCATGACAAAAGACCAATACTACATAAAGTGAGGAAAAAAAGAAAAAGAAAAAAAAAAGAAAAAGAAAAAAAAAGAAAAAGTGAAACAGTGTGAAATGCAATACAAATATCATGAACCAAAAACTTCTTGTGAAATTTTAGTTCTTAAATAATTATTACAAAGAATGAGCTGAACAGATATTACCATATTTGCTGGAGTATAATACGACAGTGTATTTCTGATGCTAAAATCAGGTAATAAATTACACCCTTGTGTATAATATGGCTCTGTAGTAAAGGCATCCCTGTGTAAGTGTTTTGAAAAGTTGTACCATATTATCCATTAAAATCTCAATGTTGTGTGTGTGTATATATATATATATATATATATATATATATATATATGGAATATTAGTGTTTAAGCCTTTTTTATTATATCCTTACTCTGTCCTGGACATTGAGTTCTACCTGGATTCTATCCTCTCGGAATTTTTTATTCAAAAAATATACATGTGTATATATGCACCTGTGGATTTTGCATATTTATGTATATTTACCACTAATATTATCTATCTATATCTATCTATATATATATATATATATATATATATATATATATATAAAAAAATTTTTTTCCATTAAAATATTTAATTTTTTATGATATTAAATAGAAATGAACCGGAAGTTCAGCCATTGTATGTTTCTTCTAACTTCCATTTCCATCTTATTTTTGAAATTTTGGGGAAAGTTGCTAACTAGACATACTCAGTAATACATTTCAAGATGTTAATTAATCTATCATATTTTTCTGTTTGATATGACTTTATTTGTAGTGATAGCAATAAATAAATCCTCAAATAATCCCTAACCTTTACTACTAGACTATGTAGGAATATGAAACCAAAATAATAAATACATTATAAGAAAGGAAAAATTAAAATCAATAAATTTACTTTAAAATAGAGATAAAAAAGATAATTATCAATAAGGAAAGAAAAAGTGAGATTATAATAAAAAACAGTTAAACATGAAAACTGCCTTCAATGTGTCTTGTGAGTTAAATTCACCAAGCTTTCTTTCCTCATTATGTATGATGAGAATTTGAACAGTTTCTTTATTTTTAGAAAGTTTCTTTGTAGTTCTCATTTTCCTTAGAACTTCCTCATTACTCACATGCCTTGTCCATGATATTCTGAATATTTGTCAGTAGAACCATATTTCTGTTGCTTCTAGTCTTTCTGATTGTCAGCAACAGTTTTTTTGTAGTTCCTATTCTCCTTAGAACTTCCTCATTTCTCACATGCCTTGTCCATGGTATTATACACATTTTAAATACTTTTTTTTATGATGAAATTAACTTTCCCTGCCATATAGTAGAATAGGTAACCAATGATAATGAAAGACTTCTTAAATTCTAGTATTATTTTTAGGTTCCTTAATAGTCTACCCAGATTCTGAAAAATGACTGTCTATTCTTATGTACCTTTGAATTTCTGTTTCACTCTTTCTGTTTTGTTAATACACTGTCCAGTTCACTGAATTTCCACATTTGTTTAATTTTGTCATTCCCAATGTGTAATTCACTTCTAGTCCCTTTTGCTTACCACCATGATTTCTGTTTTTTATGCAATAGTTAGTCCTTTTTGCTTCCTTTCATTAACTATTTTCTGTATTAGCTCTTTCAGTTTTTCTTTTCTGAATCTGCCATCAACACAATGACTTCCGCATGGCTTATAACTGTTATAGTTATTTCCATCTATATTCTAAATAAATAAACAGCAAATTCTGTCTGTGTGTCTGAAACTCCTTCCAGCCATATTTACTCTATATAGACATATTATACCTTTTTGAAATCAGGATTATCCCAGGATTAAAAATCTGCCCTTCATCTGGTGCTTGAACATCCAGCATTGGGATTAGTGTCTGGATATAGAGGAAACAGTTAAAAATTCAAAAGTTCATTCATATGGAGTTTTTAAAGTAACACAAAAACTTGGTGAATTTAAAAAAATTTGTTTCAAATTCAGTTAAAAATATCTCCAAATCTTTGTGAATTGAAGAAATAAATTTTATTTTTTGAAAATGTCAAGGAATCAGTGTTAAAGTGAGAGGTTTTGTCATGTGAGGTTTTTGAAGTTCCACTGAGCTTGTGATTTGAAGAACTCAATTTTCGGCCAGAATTGGAATTTCACCGTAAATCAGTAAAGTGAGGTTTTGAAGTTCCGTGGAATGAATTGAAGAATCCAAAGTTATTTCTTCAAAATTATTATTGCTATTATCTAAGCTGGAGCAGAGGTCCATTTAGTTTTTGGCTGGAGGCTCAATTACCTGGCTGTACAGTGTGCAACTTTTAAGCTAGTTGATAATAAATCCTGGTAAGTTGTATTCTCTTAGAATCATCATGTGGGGACACAGGTGTTTATCTCCCTTTGGTGGTGATAAGTCTTGGGGGTCACAGGACAGCCATTTAGTGACATCATTCCATACAGAAACTAAAGCAGCAGCCAAATTAAGTTTGTTTACAGCAGGCAAACCAAAAGGTTGATTTTTTTTTTATCCCTGGCCCCAATAAACCTGAACAGAGGCTAAATCTGCCTCCTTAGCAGCTTACAAGTCCATGATACTGTTTCCCTTTGGGAATATATCTTTCCAAGATGTAGAAAGAAACTCACTGTTTCCCCATTTGTGGAATATATCTTTGCCTGAGACATAAGTGAATCCAGCCTGTTTGAATCTGGAGTCCTGAACATGGCTTTGTCAGACACAGGAGTATCTTCATATTATATAGTCATCCACAGACTGTTTCACTGTATCACAGCTTATCAGTGTGGCTAGACATCCAGTTGCCTCTAGCTAGGATCGAAACCCGGCTGAATTGGTGTCAGTCGGAGATTTTTCCCCCTAAGCCGTTGGCACATGGCAGGGAAGAAGGTGATTACTCTCCACACGGCCACGTGTGTGTGTGTATGTATATATATATATAAAGTTTTGTGTATGTCTTAGTGATATAAAAGTCCTCTGAGAACAAAGCATGTTTTTCATTCCTTTTTCTTTCAGCCATTCCGTTCCATCTATGAACTGCAGAGTTATTATATTACGGATATGATAATGCCCATAATGGGGGAAATGAAAATGAGTGAATAAATCTTTCTACCATAGTTACAATCCCATTGCATGGGTTAAATAAATCCAGTGAAAAAAAATAACAACTTTGTTGGACACTGCTTACTATATTCATGAATTTGCTCAATTCATTCTTCTTCACTAGGTTGTGGATGTGGAAGATGGTTAACAAGCAACATCTGTCATTTCAGGTCTTTTCTTTATATCTCATGAAATTGTCCAGCTTTCACTGCCAACGTATAGAGTCAGCATCTCATATTTTTTCCTTAAATTTTAATGTTATTTTTGTATCCCATAGTAACCTACACCATTTCTGAAAAGTGATTTCTTTCTATTTCAATGAACTTTTGAATTTCTGTACCCTCTTTTTCAGTTATCTGTTATTATATTGACAAGTTGCAATTGTTTAAATTTAATATCCCCCTGAACTTTTTTGTAACTACTATATAGCAATTTACCTAATGTAGCTTAGATGTGGAACAAGGCCAAAAAATGGAGCTCCCATTGAGGATCAAACTCACTACACAGCCATACTTAATCTAGCAAAACAAACTTGCTAAAGGGTTATCAACCATTTGCAGATTATTTAAAGCCAGAAAATATTTTTTTTAGATTGTAAGAATTTTATAGTGATAAAAGTCTTACTAATTAACCCATAGCTGGAGAGAAGAGATGGATTAATACATTTTCCAAGGGTATCTGAGTGTAACTGAACTGTTACCCATTACACCACCGGCATATCTAAGCCTATAGCACCTGGTAGTCACACATCTAGGTACTGACCACACTCGACGTTGATTAACTTCAGTGAACGTTACGTCAAAGTGCTCCTCACTACTATATATACCATTAATGGTCAGTCCTTTTAATTAAATATTACAAAACCTTCCAGTAGACAAATCAGTTTCATTTTCAGAGCAATACCTTTGAAAATTTCATTTGAAGATTTATATACTGGAAGTTTTTGTAATAATTAATACAATGAAGCTTAAATTAAAAAAAAAAAAAGAGGAAGAAGAAAAATATTCAGAACTTTCTTATTGCTTATTCTGTTTTTTTTTTTGTTTTTTTTTATGCCACATCCCTTCAGAATGCTGGCATTCAAAAGTTTTCACATTGCTTATTGTTGCATTCCTAAAGGTTTGGAATTCAGAGAAGACCATCTTCTAGATTGGCACCAAACCAAGGCTGTGAATTGCCACAAAGAGAGTAGAGTGATTTCCAGTTGTCTTCTCCACAGTCTCAATTTCAAAGTAGCCCTTCAAGACTTGCTGCCACCCAAAGATAGAGAACCCGCTCTATGCTAATATTTAACCCATAGCATCTGTAAATTGCTATGCATTCTTAGAAAAGATAGTGGAATGGTTTTTTGTTGTCCTCTCCACATTTTGAAATTCAGTTTTTCTTCTCTTAGACTGGTTGCCACCCAAGGCTAGAGGGAACATTTTACAGTTTACTTTTAGAATTATACATCTCCTCAAGAGATTATGACTTTCCAAAGATTCCTCTTCTTTATTTTTTGTAAATTACCATGCATTCTTGGGAAAGATCTTAAGCATTTTCCCATCGCATTCTCCATAATTATGAATTCAAAGTATTTATTCTTCTAGACTGGTTACCACTCAAGGCTAGAGAACCCAGTCTATACTAATATTTAACTCACAACCAGAAGAGGAAAAAAAAAGTGATTTATACCTTTTCCAAGGTTATTAGTGCAAAAAAGAATGCAGTAGACTGGAATTTGGTCTCAGCTCATTGATTGTAAGTTCCATGATGATAACTTTTCATTACCTGCACTAACAATACAGCAATAGTTCCTGAATGACAGAAACATGAACCAGCCAAGAAACCAAACTTTTTGAAAACATTCAAACTTTTTAAATTAACTTTTCGAACTTTTTTCTGCATGCATACACGTGTGCCTCATGTAGTGATATCAGTGTCAGCTAATATCTTGTTAAATGAAAACAGCTGACATAAAAATGGTTTGACATTTATTTTCCTGATGTTTATTGGCTAAGTGGACTTCACAAGTACGTGCAAGCAACTGGGGAAAAAAAAAAAAAAAAAAAAAAAAAAGAGTCACTGAATAAAGATAAATTACTTATTTTTAGACATTGTACTCTATAAGACAGTGGTCACTACCCATGAAAAAGCTAGAGTGACAAGAAGATTGTGAAAGGGAAGACACCCATTAGACTCCTTGTCTCAGCTTTGCTCATCTATAGCAGTAGGTTACAACCCAAGAATAAAATCTTCTTACTGCTACAAATACTTATGGCCTTAATTCATGGCTATCAATCTTGCCGAAGGATTATTTTTAAGCTAAAAGTCTTTGACTGGAAGAAGTTTCACCCCAAGAATGAACCTGGTATCTGATCCGAGCTGTAATGCTACACTAAATACTGTGGATGAAGAGTTCCTACAGTATTTAAAACATTTGGCATTATTTTAAAAACCTGTATTCATGCATTGACTTACCAGAGTTTCATAATTGTTGGTGGGTACTTTTGAACATCTCCATAAATTTTATCAATAAATGGAAGCACCTCTCGCCACAGAGTCTGTTCACCATAAGCCTGTACAGCAAGAATCACAAAACTTTCAAAGCAGCAATGTTTCCTGAAATAAACATTTGCATTAGTTTTATTTATGTTACATATTATTTGAAGAGAAACCAAACTATTGGTAGAGCTTCCAAATATAACTCTACCAAAGGAAAAAAAAATTTAGAAAGCAAGAAACAAAAAAAGCAAACAAACAAACAGAAAAGAAAAGACAGATATCTACATAAGCAATAAGCCAAAGTGCTCAATGCCTCTAACAAAACAGACTAAGACAGAGCTGTAACACTAACAAACAAAGCAGTACAAAGAGTCAAGGTCTAAATCATTACTCAGAATTTCTCACAATACGACTGTCAGATAAAAGAACCTGAATGGTTAGTATTATTCCATAATATTATTTGAGACCCCAGCAGCACTTAAACAGGGAATATTAATACTTTAATAGGAAGAGATAGGTTTACATATTGTCCAGTTCACAATCCTGCAGAGTCTTTTGAACAGGAGTGGAGGTTTGTCCCTTGTTTTCTGTTTAGGATTAGATTTTTGGCTCTTTCTAAAGTCTTTTCCTTCTCTTTCACTCCCAGTAGCCCCTTGTTGCCTTACTTGGGGTGAATTGATAAAAAAAAAGAAAAAAATGGATGTAGAAGTTAAAAGAAGCAACAACAACAGATTTTGGTTGCTTGATTTTATTTAGCAGCATATCAACACCTCTATGGGTTATTTTATGCTAAAATCTAAATATTTTTAAACACAATTTTATCGCTTCAATATATTTTGAATGCAATTGCATGCCTTCAACTACAGATAAAATGTATTTGTATTTATTGTACATACATACAATTATGGCACAAGGCCAAAAAGGGGAAAGGGGTTTAAGCCTGTCTTCACTATCTTATACCTAGCTAATCTGATTCACAACCCATTCATTCATAACAATTTACGCATTCACCACAAAAACTCGTCCATCACCAATCAATCCTCCATACACCACAATGCCACATCCTCTCAGGGGGACCTACAAAATACACCCAGTGACATAAAAATTTAATGATAATAAATTATTATATATAAAAATCTAGTACAGATAAAAAAAAAACAAAAAAAGACAAATTGTTGGTCATTTTGCTCTAAATAGGTATTGCTGGTAATTCTACTATAAAATGAATTGCTGGTCAGCTTACTTTAAAAATGTATTGTTGGTAATTTGACTATAAAAGGTGGCAGGGTGGACTTGGAAACAACAACAATTAAGAGGTGGTTCCATGCTCCTCAAAATCACCCAATCAGAGGCTTTGCTGCCAGATGTAGTTTATCATCAAACGAGATGTAGAAGAAGTAGAAGTCAATTTAGAAGTAGATACAGAAATTAAAGAATTAGATCTAGAAGAATTAAAAGAGATTTTGGCAATTACCAAACAAATTTTTTTTTTAAATAAGGATAAAAAGTTTGGCCTAAAAAAGAAAAAAAGATCCCTAACAATAGATTTTTCTTAAAGCAGGGCAAATTATTTTTCATTGTAATATATTTGGGAAAAAATGTATGACAAAGTGGAAAAAGTTTTCTTGTGACATGTTTTGTCCTTTAGGTCTTCAGACTAAATTAGTTATGTTGGTGTGACACTGTGTGTGCATGAACGAGGGATGCTGGAAATTTATTTATTTATTTATTTTTTTAAATCTAGCGAATTTCATTTAGATTCTTTTTTTTCTTTCCACCAATTTTGTCAACAGATATTCCACACTGTGATAATAGAAGTCCTGCCAGGAATACTGTAGATGATCTTGTGATCAAGACACTCTAGACATTTTTGTTGTAATGAATAGTTTTCTAAGAAAAAAAAATAAATAAATAAAAAAATAACATTTTTAATTTAAAATTCCCAGCATTCTTCATTCGTGCACATGTGTAATTGCATCAACATAAACGAATTTAGTCTGATGATGTCCTAAAGGACAAAACACATCACAAGAAGACTTTTTCCACTTTGTTATACTGTAACACTATTTGAGTTTCTGGTAATAATAATAATAACTACTTGGAAAAATCAATGAAAATGAGATAATGATGAATAACTTAGCATGAAAATGGTTAAACAATATAAGGAAAGATAGACTCTTAATAAAATTGTTCAATAGACCAGATGATCATCTAAAAAGAATTCTCAGTTTGTGCAAACAAGTGTTGACAGCCTTTGGCAAACAATGCCTGGATATGATATGAGACGAATCGAGTTAAAACTAAATAAATTCATTTTGTGGAATGTCAGAATGAAAAACAATAAATTAAACACCCATGGAATGGTGAACTTTGGCTGAACAAATTATCAACATAATGGGAGTTGCAAAAATTTCTCTGGGAAACTGTCTCTTGGGTCAAAGATGAGAAAGCCAATTGTGGTGTCAGTTCACTTATGAGAAGAGCATCTGAAACCATATTTTATTAATCTCTGACTGAATGCTAGAGGTGACAGGCGCAGAAGAGTGATCAAGAATGGGTGAGGGGCTGCCTGTATCCACTGAAGTGTAGCAGGCACAGAAGAGACATTAAGGAGGTTGAAGGAGCTGTTTATACCCGCTGGAAGGCAATGATGGGAGATGGTAATAAGAGAGAGTAGAAGTAGCCATGCAGAGCGATGCCTGCAACCACCCACCCCCCATGAGAGAGGGAGAATTCGCCAAAATTATGAATTAATTTAATTTCTCAAGACCAAAAATAATAGACTTTTGTTGAAAATCGGGGGATTCACTGAAACCCAGCCTACATATTGCCTTGCACTGGTTTCTAGTTGGAGTCCATAAAAATGAAGGTGCAAAAACCATTCAGTCAGTTCAAAGTCAGAGTTGTGAGTTGATAGTTGAGAGATGAGAAGGGAAACGGCGAAGGTTGTTGAGAGATTCCACAACTCCTGCCAAACACAAGAACCTCTGACTTGAGCCAAGCTTACCAAATCAGTAAAACAAATTTCGTTAATTCTGCAAGCCCAAACTTACCAGCTTACCCAAGTGTTGCATCTGATTTAGGAATGGGTTGGGTTAACAAACATCTGTATGCAAACAACTACTAACAAATGCAGTATTAATATAAAAATAGTAATTATATATATATATATATATATGTTGTTTTTTTTCTAGTTTTATTGTACAACTTCACTCGACTTGGACCAGTCCAACACAAAGATACCTGTGATGAATCAATCTTGGACTCCTTATAATCAAATGGCTGACCACAACAAAAGATTACATCTGTTGCTGTGTGTTGTGAACCAGGATCGACCCTAAAGTGTTACAATACATCTTCCCTGAATATTGTTCTTCATATGTAAAAATATATAACTTTATATCTCTCTTATGTGTGTGTGTGTGTGTATATATATATATATATATATATATAATTAAGTTATAAGGAACTTGGTAAACCGAATTGGAAAATCCAAAGAGGATGAAATCCTGAGAGCTCAATGTTAGGACAGAGCTAATATGTAATGAAAAACAAACCACTTTAATGTACCATTACGATAATTTATTTCACCTAAATCCTTTTTTTAAGGATTCAGGATCATCAGGTAAATCTTCCAACAACGAATTGAGAAAAAAAAGTGGGATTAGAAATTGGTGGGTAGTGTAATTTTTGTAATTTAATAGAGGGGGTTGACAGTGGTAGTTAAACAGACAATATAAAGTATAGGGAGGGGTTAATTTAGGTACCTCCACTTTTTCGCGGGAAAACAGCATAGCGTAATAAACAAATGCCACAAACTTACCGAAAATAAATTTTTATCGTCAAAACGCTTATGTTATTATTAAGATGAAAGACCAAAGTGTATTTTAATTATTTTTTGATATTTTTTAATATTTTTTAACACGTTCGAAATTTTGGTTAAAATTTTCTTTTTTTTACGTCATCGCGGTGCTGTAAAAATAACATTGTTTTTTTTTGCGCTTTTTTCCCGTTGAAAACCCATTGATTTGGAAATTCTTGTAAAATTAAAGTAATTGTCCGATTTTAATGAAATTTTCAGGACTTATTTCACCAATGAATGAAATTATTTTTGAAATATTTCTTTTTAGTAAATTTTAGTAAAAAATATTTTTTTTTTTAATATGTTACACCCCACTTACTTATTTTCCCGAAATTTTTTTCAATTCTTTTTATTTCCTTACAATTTTTTTTTGTTTAAAGTAAGAGTCATTGGAGATGGTAAATCACCTACTTTTATTTTTCTAATTTGTTCCAACTTTTGTAAAATGAGCTTTGAATAGAAAAATAATGAATCCAATAAAACTATGATATTACTTAATTAGAAAAGCTTTTAATTGCTTTTGTAAATAAGTAATATTAAGGTCATTATTGCCTGAAGAAATAAATTTTTTCTGATGAATAATTAAATTTTACAAGAATTTTTTATTTGTTTTACATTTTGATTATAATAATTTATAATAGTTTAAAAATCGTGCAAAACTCTGTATTAGCTTATTTCCTTTTGATAATTAGTAATTAAGTAGAAACAAAATTTACGAGTTCAAAATTGCCAAGTTTAATAAATTTATTGATTCCACTTTTTTTTCAAATAATTTTTTATGTTGTATTTTTCTACTTAATACATTCCTTATTTCCATGTACGGTAGACTGAAATTGCCATTATTATAAAAAGAGTTTTGTCCCTTTATTCTAATAAATAGACATAACAGTAAAACTAAAAATAAAAGGGTTCACTCAGATTTCTAGTAATTTTCATTTATGGTCATCCGTCATAGCTGTCATCACTTGTCAATCGACACGTGGATCAAGTATCGGATCAAAATTACGGTACCAATCGTTAATAATTCGTTGTATATTTCTTTTTTATGCTATAATTAAGTAATATTTTTTTTAAATCAGATTAATTTAACATTAAATTTTCTAATTTTACTAAAATGACGTGTCAGAAATTTTTTTAAATATTTTTAAAATCGATAAATTTGTGTTTGTTTACAAATTTCTTAAAATTAAGAAAATGGCGGGTTTTTTGAAAATTTAAAAATTTAAAATTAAATTTGACATTCCAATGTATATAGTTTCTATCTGAAATATACCAGAATTGTTTACTTAATGGAAATAATAAATTTAATGATTCAACTTTCAAGTAAAGCTAAAATGAAATCTTCAAGCATGTTTTTTCATTTTAAAAAATGTATTTTAAACTTGGGTATCGAAATTTATGCCGAAAAAGTGGAGGTACCTAGGTTAATTTTATATCTCTCTTAAGTATGTTTTATATTGGAGTAGGAGGAGTGACAGAAACTTGACCTCTTTAGATGGTTAATAAAACGGAAATGAATTGTAGAAAATGTATAATACAAGTGAGTCTTATGGTAAAGAGAGAGATAGGGGGGAGGGAAAAAGAGAGATGGAGTTGTTATAATTTTGTTTTAACAAAATTATGTAAAAGATAGTTTACACATTACAATGTTTGATAGAAAATTCGATGTCTGAAAAAAATTTTGTTATTAACTTAAATGTTTAATTTTTTAAGTAAATAGTTTCAGGACTAAATATAACTATTATTGTAATAAACATATTTATCTAGGACATATAAAGAAATATTTAAAATCTTAATAGTTTATTCACCCGACTAATTGTATTTCCACAATATAAAAAAAAAAAAAAAAAAAAAAAAAAAAAAAAATAACAATAACATTTATTTTAATATTTAAAATTAATTTATGAATGTAATTAATTTATTTATTATATTGGTAAACTAAATTAAAGATTAGGTTTCATTATTTAATAGAATTTGAGGGTAATATTAATTTTCATTTATAATTCATGTGAATCCCTATATACATACGATCATTAACAAGTCAAAAAAAAAAAAAAAAAAAAAAAACCATAGAAACACTTGAGATAATTTACACAAAAATTCATTTATCCTCGTACATAAACTATAGTAACTATATATATACATTTTACAATCTTTATCTATATTTCAAAATATATATAGATTTCACAGTTAAAATTTAATTTTATCCAGTGTGATTTCGGAAGTGTTTCATTTTAAAGGAATTTAGCTATCATTATTGAGTCAAAGAATGGTAAATTTAAATTATCAATTTAGAAATGAAACTCCCTTCAGAAGAAAACAAAATTTAAACTATAGAATATTACAAAAGAAGGACATTACAAATTAAGAAAATAAATTAAAATGTCATAGAAAGACCCAATATTTCATTTAAAATCAATTCATTCATGCACTTACGCACATATATACATACACACACACACACATATATATATATATATATATACACACATATATACATACACACACACACATACATACGATCATTAAAAAAAAAAAAAAAAAAAAAAAAACCCATAGAAACACTTGAGATAATTTACACAAAAATTCATTTAACCTCGTACATAAACTATATTTTGCAATCTTTATCTATATTTTAATATTTGAAATATATATAGATTTTTCACAGTTAAAATTTAATTTTATCAATGTGATTTCGGAAGTGTTTCATTTTAAAGGAATTTAGCTAATATTATATGCTGTTACATAAGCTGCAATGACCAATCAAAATACAAGTATATGAGAATTCAAGAAAACTTGACAATGAATCTTGGTTATAAATATTAATGCCTTAATGTTAGGGTTAAACTAAAAAGGAAATCATTCTAACTAATTAATATTAAATTTTACTATAAATGTAACGATATTTTACATCCCCTGTTCACTAGTCTCTGTGGGCATTGAATACAAACTTCAAAGAGCATGCAACAAGAATTGGCTAGTCACCCTAGCAGACAAGTGTGCTCGGAAAATGAGTAGTTGGCCAATAGCATAAAACATTAACTTGAAAAATCGATTGATTTTGAAGATATTATTGAAATTATTTTTGAAGTTCTTAAAACTTCAAAATTAATTTTAGAAATCTTGGGAGTTATATCTTTTTTTATGTGTTTGTTTTCTTTCAGGACGTGGACAGTGGTCATGACTCTCCACAACTTCCCGTCCTTTGTAAATATGATAAAAGAAATGACAGGATTCAAACCAATGCTTAAGAAATTTCCAGCTCAAAATCAGTCATAAAATTAGGAAGTCACAATAAATCTGTTTTTGCAAAACAGGAAATGAATAGTTATTCTTCCAAATTATCACAATTAGAAACTAAGAATAGATTTTTTGTTATTTTTTTAGATGAAACACATTAACTAAAATTACTAACAGTATAATTATTTAATTGAATAATTCCTAACAAGTGGTTATCAAGAAACAATAAGACTGGCTCGAGAGAAAGTCATAAGTGCTTTCAAATAATTATGGGACACAAGAAATTGCATGCATTTCATCATTCATTGTCTTTCTTGAAATTAATTTATTTTAGAAATATACAAAATGAAAAAAAAATATTACTAGAAAAAGAAAAAAAAAAAAAAACAACAACAACAACAAACAATAAAAATTACTTTTGATTAATAGTCCTTTTATTTCAACAAAAATGAAACAAAAGAAAACCTTTTTTTCCCCCTGACATTTTTAATATGAGGTGCATGGAGTGTGAAATAATAATAACTCCTTTTATACACTTCCTTCAAATTCAGAGGACTGAGTAAAATAACAGGAATGAACTTGGGAACCTATGTGAAATTTTCTTTGGACCAATGAAAACCTTGCTTTCATAGAAATTAGCTGTCGAGCCAAGAAGAAAGTAGTGATCCTATGCAAAATTCCTTTTGATGAAAAGAAAAATTAATAAGCGAATAGTGTCTGAGCTCATGTGAAAGGTTTTGTTTCTGTTCATGTCTAGTGTAAAATTATTCACCAATTATATTATTGGTACTTCAAAGAATTTTCTCCCAACAATCCAAGAAAGCTAAGTAATTCAAAATATCTCTCTTAGTCTACTTTTAAATGTATATAACCGTATATCCTTTCTGTGAACAATGAACTCTCTTACCAATGTCTTAAACATTTTTTAATATTATTTTGTGCCAGATCATTTAATCTGTTGTATGAACATTTCCTCTTCCTGAGAATTCATTAAAACTACGGACTTCAAAAATTTCTCATTTATTTTCCTCAAACAAGCTACTGACACTATTTCAAGCATATAAATTTGCGAATAAATTCCTTATAGTGTTTTGTTAAAATTGCCTGTGTTTCCTCGTCATTATCATCCTCCATTAATCTTCTTGGTGTGGGTAAATCGACTGTTCATTTTAACCCCCGAGCCTGACGCTACTATAGAGGAACAAAACTGGATTTATATTTCACACTAATATTTTTCATCTTGATTTTTATAATCATAATGTTTTGACTATTTTAGTCTTTGCCTTTCTTCAAGAGTCTGTCTTTATTTGTAATGTTGAAAATTTTGGACCAAATCCTTTATTATTCAAACCACAACAGAATGAGGACACAATATCTCAGAGGATAAGACAAATTACTCATAAGAATTCACTTATTAACTGATATCCAAGATAAACCCTTGGATGTTAGAAACAACGTACCTCAGAGGATTCAATTTTAAAGGGTTCGGTTAAAGGTTACTAAGACAGATGTCTGAAGAAGGCCAGAGGGATCAATGACTGAAACGTTGTAACAAAAATAAAGATGAGAATATTAAATAAATCTATTGACATAATTTGTATTTTTTTTGTTTAAAAAGGTTTGTTTTACTTTTTAAGTCATTCATTGCATAGTTTTTTTTAATTTACAACATTTTTATTTAATTATCAACGAATTTTGGGAACAAATAATTAATTAGTCGAGATGCCAATAATACTGATAACTTTTTCTATTATAAATGGATTCTAAATTTAAAAGCTTTATTTTATTTCAATCACAGACAACCCATTAAAATGTCAGTTATCAAACTCAAACAGCATTAGCAAATTAATTTGTATTTTTAGTTTTTTTAATTTTTTTATGGTCTCAGTCATAGAAAACAAACAAAAAAAAAACTTGAAATAAATTTGTCAAAATTAAAAAAAAAAAAATGTTTAATCTAAGAAATCAAAACAACTTAAAAAACAAAAAAGAGAGATCTTTTTTTGAGAAAAGAATTTCTTAGTAGGTTCTTTATCAACTTTTTTTTAACATTCATTAATAAGGATCTGTTAATTTCAGTTATGATAAGGGCACCTGACCAAAAAAAAAAAAAAAAAAAAAAAAAAAAAAAAGAAAACAACAATAAATTAAAAAAATAAACCTTTTTTTCACTAATTTTTTTTCAACAACCTTTGCTTTTACTGCTATTTGTATTCTTTTTTTAATTCATACAATTTTGAAAAAAAAAAGAACATTATATCAGTTTTCAAAAGTAAAAACTCCTTTCGGTTGTAAAAGTCCAGACTTTGGTTGAGGGTCTTAAAAACTGCCTGCACTCAGGAAAGTATGATGTAAAAAATACATAAAAATAAAAACGGGCATAAGATGAGGATGTGTTTTCTAACTGGATTTATTCAACCTAAGCAAAGCAAACCTGAGAGAACTGGAAGTTCTATCAGGATTTAATATTGGTGGGCACACTCTTAACAACATAAGCAGATGTAGAAAGAAAACTACAGGAATTCCTACAGAAGGTAGTAAAGGAAAGCAAGAAGAAAGGACTAAATATCAATTGTAAGAAGAAGATATATGTCTCAGCAAGAAGAAAATCGATTCAAGCTATGAATCGGAGATGACAAAATCAAGCAAGTGTGAAAATTTAACTAAATAGGAAGTGTTTTAAACATGAATAGAAGATGGGAAACCAAAATCTGATTAGGCTACTGATTTTGAATATCAAAAGATGCCTTAAAGCAAAGTATCACCAAAATGGAAAAATATTATTTAGAGTCAAAGAAAAGATTGCCAAACTGTTAATTTTATGTTCATATAAATGAATACTGGACAATCTCCTCACGTACAAAGAACTTGAGGCAATAGAAATGCGGTTCTACAAAGAAAGGAAGCTGAGAATATCATGGTCTGAGCATGTGAGCAATAAGTAAGGTATATAGAAAAGAAAAAAAAAAGAAAAAAAGGATGTTTATATACTTATCAGAAAGCAAAGAGAGATAGTTTAAATTTATAGATCACATTAAGAGGGACTGGAAGATTTGACTCAGAGGACACATTGAGGTTTACAGAGAAAAACAGTGAGCTTTCCTTACAAACTTGTGTAAAGAATGGATGACAAGACAAGGATTGGAGGGCATAATGGGAAAAAAAAAGCAAGGAAATTGTGGAGAGCCATGATCGTCCACATCATGAAGAGTAAAGACAGAATATTTTTAAATAAATAAAAACAAATGAAATTTATTATAATTTTATCTTAAAAACAACAAAAACCTCATACTATATATTTTAAAAAAAGTTAAATGAATTTTAAATAAAACAATAGAGAAGTTAACTGTAGTGTACACTAAATGAGTATCAATGTAGTAATGAATCATTGAATAATGTCATATTGAGAGACGTCTTAAATAAATTATGTTATTAAAAGACAGTTTTTTTAAATGACAGACAAAAAGAATGCTGAAAAATTCTCGGCTAAGAAAGCATTTCAAAAAAAAAATTTTGATGTTTTGAAGTCAAACATCAGAATTGAATTATGAATTTTGAAGAAATTCAGGTCAGTTATCCCCCCCCACACACACCAAATTAAACACAAAGAAAAAATATAAAATAAATAAATCTATGTTCGTCAATACATTAAAAAAAAAATTTCTCTTAATTCATCAGAAATTATTTTATTTCTAAGCAGAAACTGAAAGAAAAAAGAAATATACTGGAAAGTTAAAGAATGACAATGTTTAAATAAAAGGACAAAGAAGGTAAAACTTTCTTTTGTTCCTAACTCTGAAAAGTGAAAACTGATGACTTTATGACGAACCGAGAACTCAAGCAAGAAGAAATTTTTATTTTAATTCCTTGGACTTTTTAAAATACATTTTATTTTCTAACTATTTTGCTACAACAATTAAAATTTTTAAAGAAGCAAATACGACGAGTGAGCAATTTTTAATTTAATGATCTGATAATTTTTTTTAAATTAAATTTAAAACTGTTTTTTTAGTTTCCACAGGTCGAGATATTTAATCTTAAACTCATTTTATTGAAATTATTTCAGTTATTCATTTTTAAATGGTTCATAAAAATACGCAATTTATTAATTTAGTTTTCTATAAAACAAAAACAAAACAAAGGATAAAAAAGTTAATTACGCAGTATTTTAAATAAAACTCTTGTATTAATTTTTACTTTTTTAAAAAAAAATTCATATTAAATAAAAAATGTTTTTTTTTATTTTAGCCAGAATCGGAAGAATAATAATGTTTTTTTTTTTATTTTAAAGAAAATAAAAGTCAAAGTCAAACAAAACTTATTTCAAATACAAAAAAAACTGAAGAAAGAAAAAAAAAAACAAGAAAATTCTATAAAAAGATTAAAAAAACTTGATTTAATTCTATAAAAAGATAAAATTGATTTAATTGATAAGAGAAATGCGCATTTTTACTTTTTAAAGATAAATTTAAAAATTTAATATTTATTTTTTCATATTTGCATTGAGACGACAAATCTTTTATCTTATTTTTTTTTACTTTTTAGTTTTAATTGTTGATAACAGAAAACTTTAAATACGATTTTTTCTAATTTTTGAAAAACAGAATAATAAATCTGGCACAGCTAAAAAAAAAAAATAAATAAAGATAGGTAGGAAAATAACTTTTATTTTTTATTGTTTATTTATTTAAAAAAAAGGAAACCAAAAAGAGAAAAGGCACATGATCAAAAAAACTATTGAATCTGCTTCTTCTTGGTCGACAACAGCTTTGCCCAAAAAACAATTACTAGACGAAAAAAAAAAGGGGGAGGGGTTCATTAAGTAAAATAAACTCATAAAACCAACAAAAATAATTAAGCCTAACTAGATAATTGAAAAAAAACTTTAAAAAAAAAATTAACCAGTAAAAACTCAAAAATCTAAAAAAATTTCTTTACCTGTCCGTCGAATGGCTGCTACATTCACTTAATCCTTGCATACAAATATTTAGACATTCTGAAAACTCCCTCAACATTAAATGTGTCCGAGACTGATGCAAAAGTTCGTAACAATGTTCATATGAAATCTCTTCATCCCAATCTTGATCAGCGGCATTCTCTTCTTCGCTTTCATCTTTCATGTTATTGTTACAAGACGACGACATCATATCGGTCATTTTCGCATGTAGACAGCAACACGGTGATTAGTGAAAAAGCATTCCCCGTCCAAAATAAGTCCTCATTGCATAAACCGGTGTAAAGGCGGAACTAATAATCGGTGAAAGGATTTTGTCGTCTTTCTTCACTCACACATCATAAATATTCCACTCGCTGTACACACATTTGAACTTTTTATCTTTTGCAACATTAGAATATTCATAACTGTTTATTCAATTGTTTTGTTACAAAAAAAAAAAAAAAAAATTCATTTATTTAAATTTTAAAGTAAACTGATGATAAATAAAAATAACTAAAAAGCTGTTTGTTAAACGTTTCTTTCTTTAAGTGACTTAGTGTTTCGATTTCTTTTACTTAGTTTTATGTGTTGTACTTAATAATTTCATCACTTCTAAAAATAGAGCGTAAAAAAACCATAAATTATTTGCATTTTTATTCCTCGCGTTCCTAAGAAATTTAAAAATCCAATTCCTTCCATCTTCTCACGTCAAGTGATTTTGTTCGCACTTGTACCTTAAGCTGACATTTAAGGAATATTCATTCATTTGTTTTTAAATTTATAAACTAAAAAAAGGTTTTTTTTTTTTTTTTTTTTTTTTTTGCAACAGTAGGAGAAAAAAAAAAGAACGTTAAAAAAATATATATATCCCTTATTCCGAGTATTATGGATGGCAAAAAAAAATCGAAAGAAACTTTTACGTCTCTTGATGTGACATTTGGAAGAAATTTACAATTTTTTTACATAAGACATTAATAATTTAATACAAAAGTTTTCTTTTGTGCACGAAACAATTGGGAAAGATAACAAATTCTAAATACATTTTTATTGGACTAAAAAATAACAGTTATTTGTTCACTTTTAAAAAAAGTAACTTGTATATTTTGTGCTCAGAGGAAATTCAGTTATCCATGTTTTGCTTAAAGTCCGAACGTGCAAAAAACTCCAAGCAACAATAAAATAAAAATAAAGAAAACATGTGTAAAAAATCATTTTTATTTACAAACATATGCAGATGAATTCAAAAAAAAAAAAAATCAAAAAAGGACTAAAAAATTTATAGTCTTTTTTGGGGAATTGGTACACACAAAAAAAAGTTTTATTTAGAAAAGAAGACTTTTTAGTTAGTAGTTGGTCCGCAGTAAAAATCCATGGTTTGAAAAAAGACTTTTTGGTCCAAGTAAAAAGCTGAGGTTGAGAAAAACCTTTAGAAGTTGGTCTACAAGTCAGATCTGGGGTTGAGAAAAAAAAAAAAAACTTTCATCGTCAGTGAAGATTCACTAATTGTTTCTGGAGATGGATAGTTTGAAGTTGCTTACACGTTTCTTTCAGTACATGCTGGAGACGGGGGATGAGAAAAAAATCTATGTAGCCATGTCTTCTCTTGTGTTTCAACAGTTTTTAGAAAGCAACCTCTCTGCTCCTGAAAGCCGAAATCTATGGGTTTTTATAAGAAATTTTCACAACAGTAAGCTTGAAAAACAGGCTTTTAGTTTTCTCTGATTGGTCAAATATTTCACATGGTAATATTAATTTCTAACCAATAGAAAATTTGATTTAAAAACGGTGTGTGTTGTATTTTGTGGAATCTGTTTGACATGTTTGTAAATATTTGAGTAGAAAATAAAGTGTAGGCATGTTTTAATATGTAATTGTGTTGGAAATTGGGTTTATAAGTTCAATTCATTTGACATTTGTGGGTTCAGCGTACCCGGATTAAAGGAGAATTTAATACAGGATACCCTGCCCACAAATTACAACGCAAATTTCAAGAAGAAACAACACGATAAGGAACGTTTGTAGAAAATAGAACATTATATATTTATTTTCTTGTGAATAGGGTAAAAAAGATTAATGTTTTAGTTAGTTTAAGCAAACCCGAATATAAGAGACTTCTTCTCTGGTCCCGATATCTCTCTTATATCCGGGTTACACTGTTATAGATATATAAAAGAGATAAGATAATAATGATATATAATAATTTTTATGCAGGAGTTCCCTGAGACATAAAAACTATTTCAATGGTTCCAAAAGGATAAACATGATGTGAAACACTCGTGTAATGTAATGGTTACTGATGTAAAAAAAAAAAAAAGAATTTGACATGTTGATTTAAAATTCTGAGTGATGATTCTCTAAATCACGTTCCAATTCGATATTCCATCAAATACCCAATGACTACCCTATGTTATGTATCATTTCACATCCGTGTTGGTGTGCACCAAAACCTGGGAAAGCCCTGCTACAAGTTCACAAGGAAATGGAAGATGAAAATAAATGCCATGGCAAGAAACAAGAACTTAAACCCTGTTTCTAATATATTTAGGTATTTTTTCACTCCTTCATTTGCTCAGTCTGGGTGGGCAGCTAGATGGCACTTGGTACAATTTCGTCTATGTCAGATCAATTTTTTATGTACAGCTTTTGGTATCACCATCTAGCAGAAGTTCTTTAGTGAACAATTCATTGATTGTTTGATTCGTTCTCTACAGTTTATCAACATTTTGCAGGTTATTTAAAGCCAGAAAATATTTTTAAATTATGAGAATATTTTTGAGGGGGGAATAATAATGATTTAGTAATACAAGTCTTACTAATTAACCCATAGCTGGGGAGAGAAGAGGTGGATTCATACCATTCTCAAGAGTATTTACACATAAGTGAATATGACAAACCCAACTGGAATTGGAACTCAGCTCTTTGATGAACACTTCCAAGACATTATCAATTACATCACTTGCACATCCAAACTTACAGCAACTGGTATTACCAACCAACCAGTCACCTATCTAGGTATTGACCAGGCTCAATGTTGTTTAACTTTGGTGATCATATGGGAACTGGTGTTTCAACATGATGTGGCAGTAAGCCTTATACTGATTGGAGAATCATCCTCTTGAGAGTCTCTTGCTCCCTAATTAACAATCCTGGTGTTTTAACATAATGTGGTCATAAGCTGGCAGACAAGTGAAGTATTCTGACAATGAAATGGATAGATGTTAGGTGACATATTTATAAGGAGGAAAGCAAAGGTTCAACCTTATGAAATATAATTATGATCTGAGGAAAGTGTAAGGGATGAAATTTAATAAACAAATAAAAGAAAGAAAAAGAAATAAGTTTGGGTGAATCAATGTACAAAAACTTTCATCCTTTTTTTTTTATTTGCTTTTTTTTTGCAAACTTTGTTCAGACAGCTGGACTCATAGTATTGGCTTAGTACAATCTTTTGGTATCTCATCCCCAAAAAGAATTACTAAGTCTAGCATGTAAATACAAAATTTATGACCATGGTAAGCCATCAAATGTAAGAAAGAAGAACGTATGGCCACAAGTGAGAGAAAAAGCCCAAGATAATAAGAGTAAATGGTTTAGAATTAGAGACAAATTCCAATTCCAGTTGTGGTCATTGTATTCATTTATTCACATATACCCTTTGATAAAGGTCTGACTCCACCTCTTCTCCTCCCCACCATCTATGGGTTAATTAGTAAGGCTTGTACCACTAAATCATTATTATTTAAAAAATAAATTCTTACACTCTAAAATAAGCTGCAAAAGGTTGATAAACCATAGAAAACAAATCAATCAATCAATGAAATAATGATTGGCTATACAGGCATGTCTTTTAGATTTATTTACATTCCCTGGTATATAAATGTATAGAAACTATGGCCACAAAGTGAAGGATCATTTTATATATTGATTGTAATATAGAATTTGAATCCCACTTTATATCAACATTATAATTTCTTGTTTGTTGATAAGCCATAGAAAACGAATCAATCAATCAATGAAATACTGATTTAGCTACACAGGCATGTCTTTTAGATTTATTTACATTCTCTAGAATATAAATGGATTGAAACTACTCTGGCCATAAAGTGAAGGACCATTTTATATATTGATTGTAATACAGAATTGACCCCCCACTTTATATCCACATTATAATTTCTTGTTTGTTGATAAGCCATAGAAAATGAATGAACGAATCAATGAAATACTGATTTAGCTACACAGGCATGTCTTTTAGATTTACTTACATTCTCTGGAATATAAATATACAGAAACTACCGTGGCCATGAAGTGAGGGATCAAATTAAATATTGATTGTCATATAGAATTGATCTCCCACTTTATGTCTACATGTGAACAATGAATTAGAGATGCCAGCAGCAAACAAGTACAGAAGTTTAAGTATCTGTGAAAGAGGAGAGAAAACGTAATACCAAAATCCTAAAGCAGTTAGGATTAGCAAAAGACATATTCCAGAAACTAAACAAAGTACTAAGACACAGGAAAATTTTGTTTGAAGCAAGAAAAAAAGCATGTGGCATTACTATGTGATATCAATCACCTCTTGTATGGCAGTGAATGCTGGACAATCTCCCACACAGTTGAAGAGGACACAGGAGGTGGCAGCAGAAATGTTCTGTAGAAGAATGCTGAGAATCCCATTAACATAACAAATAAGCAACGAGGAAGTCTCATAGAAAATGGCCACAAAATGAAGGGATAGATAATAAATAGACTTAGATGCACAGATAATGAATTGACAGATAATGAATTGATGTAGATAGGTATGAATAAAACTTAAAGAGATAATGAATAAACTGAGATAAATAACGAATATACTTAGGTAGACAGATAATGAATAGATTCAGAAATATAGATAATGAATGCATTTAGATAATGAACAGACTGAGACAGATAATGAATAGATATAGATAGATAATGAATAAGCTTAGATAATGAATAGAGTTAGATAATGATAGATAGATAGATAGATAGATAGATAGATAGATAGATAGATAGATTTTCTCTACAGGCTGAAACCTTATGGTGTCTTTGGACAAATTTTTGAACTGATCAAATCTTTCCTATCAAATCATGAAATGAAAGTAATCCTGAATGGTCACTCATCCAGTTCTTTTTATATTAATGCAGATGTCCCCCAGGGCTTCATCCTTGGCCCTACTTTGTTTATAATTTTCGTTAAAGACCTTCCCAATGGCATCAGCTCTCAACTTGGTATCTATACTGATGAACCAAACATTTACTCCTGCCTCAATATTAAGGCTGATCAGTTTAAAAAGGTCAAAATGGCATCTGATATCCAAAACAGCCATCAATCTCTTGTTAACTCAGGCAAGGAATGGTTTGTTGACTTTAAACCTTTCAAAACTAAACTGCTCTCTATTAATCACCTGAAAGAGACCTCTCTGCCGTCCATCTGCATGATCGATGCTAACCTCCAGGAAAGTGACTCATTGCACCTTCTCAGGTTAAAGTTCTTTGCTGACATGAAGTGGATGGATTATATTAAATCAATTACTAGGTCTGCTGCTAAGAAATTTGGTTTGCTGTATCGTCCTAGATAATTCTTGCTCTTCACATTCTATCTTACATATTTATATATCTCCCATTCATTCTTGCTTTAAATATTGCTGCCACATAAGGTCTTCTGCTAATGCTATATATTTAAAGATTCTTGATAAAACCCAAAGGGGAATCTGCAATGTTATTGGTCCTGACTCTGTATGTTGCCTTCAGTCACTTTCTCACAGATATAATGTAGCATCCTTGTGCCTTATTTATAGTTAGTGCTAACCTCCAGAAGAGTGACTCGTTCCACCTTTTTGAGAAAACGTTTCCTGCTGATATGAAGTGGAAAGTGTTATGGTGTGATTTCACAGTGGAGGCTTGTATTTGTACTAAGTCGGTCCTAAAATAGGTTCGATGTACAAAATAATAGGTAATGACACAGAGAAATCTAATTGTCGTCACTGATACTTTAGTATCCGACTAACGGTTGTCTGGTATCGACTGGCTGACCGAACCACTGAGTGACACTTACTCTTACTACTCCTACTTATTATAGGTCGGAGACTCCATTAACTATAGAATAGGTGTGTTCCACTATAATATCCCCCCCCTAAAACTTTACTCCATAGGAGTAAACAGTTTTCTTTATTTATTTTTCATTTTTTGCAGGAAATATGAAGAAAAAAACGACAAAAAAATTTTTCTTTTTTTTTTCATCCGTATGAGTTTGAATACTTGTGGCCAAATTTGTTATGTGGCGAACAAATTTTTTTTCTTCCACCAATGAATTCAAATCCCTCATCAGCAAGCGTGTTATGGTGGGTGAATTTTTTTTTTCCCTCCGTATGAGTTCGAATTCTCGTTGTCAAGTGTGTTATGGAGTGGTTTCACAGTGGAGGCTTGTATTTGTACTAAGTCAGTCCTAAAATAGGTTCGACGTACAAAACGTTAGGAACTTGATATAATAGGTAATGACACAGAGAAATCTAGTTGTGGTCGCTGATACTTTAGTATCCGACTAACGGTCGTCCGGCACCGACTGACTGAGCGAACCACTGAGCGACTCCTTACTCTTACTACTCCTACTTATTATAGGTGGGAGAGTCCATTAACTATAGAATAGGTGTGTTCCACTATAGCAGAAAGATTATATTGAATTCATTGCTATGTTTGCAGCTAAGAAAGTTGGTTCATTGCATCGTGCTAGACAGTTTTTCTCTCCGGAATCTATCTTACATATCTATGCCTACTTACAATATTGCTGTCACATATGGTCTGATGCTCCTGCTCTTTATCTAGAGCTCTTTGATAAAATCCAAAGAAGAATCAGCTATATTATGGGCTGTGTTCTGGCATTTCGGCTTTAGTCTCTCTCCCATTGCTGTAACGTTGCTTCATTGTGCCTTTTCTATTAATCCTTTCATGGCAATTGTTCTGATGAACTCTTTGCCTAGACTCTTTGAATTTAAGTGCAGTACTAAACTGGCAACAAGCTTTCATCAATTTACACTTGAGTTGGCTAGATAAAATCATATATTTTATGCTCACAGTTTCTTTTGTAAATGCTGCTTTCTTAAGTGTTGGGGTTACTAATGTAAATGGGGTTTTGTTGAAAAGATTAATGTGGCTGTGTGTTGAAGAGCATTTAACATTTATACATCTTTTTAACATCAAGGAAAAACAATGAAAAACCAATTTGTGTTTCAACAAATAAACATATATATTAAAATCAACAACAAATACAAGGTAATTTGTGTAATGTGTGAATAAGGAGAAAAAAGTAGTTTCCCTTTATCTGTTAGTCGAATTAGGAAATGTATTTAAGCAAGTTTTCTGAAAAGAATGTTCAGAGTTCTGTGTTAAAATAGAATGTATATTCAGAAGATCGTACAGTTGTGTGTTTGTAACTAACAGAGTTGTTGCAACTTGGTTTGTTCACAGAGAACTGATGGTGTATGAAATTCAAGTTCTGCGTCTGTGTGTGTGCGTGCGGAGTGAGTAGAATGAATAACACATGTGAGTAGTCGAGTTCTACTGTCTTCAACTCTACTGTTCTGTACTCTACTGTTTGATTTGGGAATGAATCAGAATTTATATTACTATCGGTGGCTCCCAGCACGAATGCGGGATAAATTTTTGAAAGAACACAAAAAATATCTGATTGGATGAAAAATGAACCAATCGGTGATTTTATAACAAAACTTGTTTGTGAGCAAACGGTAGGAAAAATTCAGTGTGGTGAAATGCGATCGGTAAATTGTCCTATGATATTTAGTATATATTATTTGACCAATCACAGTTGAAAAAATGTAGGCGTGGCAACATAGTAGTAATCACTACACTTTTATCACACTTTATAATTATAGATCTCCCTGCTTTCCATCCAATTTTAATTTGCAAAAATTTAAATGCAATGTCACTCACTATAGACTGTTCTCCTGATTACTCTTCTTTTGTTCTTGCTCCTAAGCAATGTTTTGTTTACAACTTTTCTGCATCCAATACCCCTTGTGCCTCAGTGGCTTTACTGCCTTGCATGGGGTGTACTCAGTTAAAAGTAGGAATAGAAATAGACAAATAATGAATAGACTGAGAGGTTTTCCTACCGCCCAGTCAACATTCCTCCCCCTTCTCTTGGACATGAGTAGAGGCTTACGCCTTATTTCTTGTTTAGGAAGGGGTTCCCGGTACTCTCTCTCTCTCTGGCCTCTGTATTAGAGTAGCTCTGTTTCTCCCGTGATGTGTGCAGTCTGTGGCATCACCTCTTCATTCTGAGGGTACACGGTTGACAGTTCTCTGGTTGCTGTTTCCGACAGGTAGTTAGGAGCCCTAACTCTTGCATAGCATCTTGAGCAGCTGCTCTGATCAACAGTTGTATAATACCGGGGTGTTTGTAGTGCCATGTCGCGTATGGAAAGGTGTCTCTGCAGTCACCTCCAGTGGGTAACCCTGAGGCCACATTATGATGCAGGTTGTGCCAACTCCTCTCTGCCCACATAGCGGTCGAAACTGCCTGCTTCTTTTACTTCGGGCCTTCTCATCTTCCAACCAAAATTCCACATGATGACTTACAAAGACCGAAAAAGTAATCCTAAACGAGCCACTCAAAAATCACCTAAACCCCTCAACATTTCATTCTCCAACGTCTGTGGCATTAGAACAAACTTCTGCAGTATGGAATCTTTCCTCACTGCAAACTGCCCGGATATACTGGCTCTCTGTGAGACCAACCTTGTCTTGCCTATCCCCTCTTCTGATCTCTCGATCCCAGGCTACCTTCCTCTCCTCAGATAAGACTCTCTAACCCACATGCACGGTCTTGGTGTCTACATCAAGGACCATCTCCCTCTGGCCAGAGAGTTCTCTCTTGAATCGCTAGACCAGTCATACATGTGTCTTCGACTATCTCTTCTCAATGCGGTAAGCTATCTCTTCTTCCTTTACCGCTCTCCATCCTCTCAAGACTGTGGGATACTTGATAGCATTTCTGACAGCATAGACAAGGCTCTCTCCCTCCACCCGTTTGCTCACATATTTGTGTTTGGCGACTTTAACGCCCATCATACCATGTGGCTTAAGAATGCTACTACTGACCACACAGGCATTCAAAAGCTCAATTTTTCAGTCTCTCAATCTCTCACGCAGATAGTTAACTTCCCAACTCGTTTTGCTTTCAACCAGGAAGGTAAAGCCTCTCTTCTCGATCTGTGTTTTACCTCCATCCCTGAGTCCTGTAGCGCAACGCAACTCTGCCCTCTTGGTAACTCTGATCATGCGGTAGTATTTGTTAACATCTCCTTCAACTCCACCCCCTGCAAAGAACCTCCTACCACTAGAACTACGTTCTACTATCAATGAGCTGACTGGGATGTGTTCCGTGATTTCCTCCGTGATGTCCCCTGGGATGTTGTCTTGAGGCTCCCCGTCCAAGAATGAGCTTCTGAGGTCTCACCCTGGGTTAAAGCTGGAATCGACGCTTTCATCCCATCAAGGAAATACAGGGTCAAGTCACACTCCTCCACCTGGTTCTCCGCTACTTGCTCAGCCACCACTGCCCATAGGAACCACTTCTTTCACCTATTCCGTAGTGACATGTCTGACTGCAATAAACGTCTCTTTGTCTCCACCTGTAACGAGTGTAAGCATGTCCTCAACGATGCTAAGTCACTATTTGCTGCTTGGATGAAGGAGTGTATTGCATCTTGCAAATTTGGCTCCAAAGATTATTGGCGTCTCTGCAAGAGCGTATTGAACAATTGCAAACCCTCTATACCTCCTTTGTTCAACCAGTTCGAAGACCTGACCTCCTCTGCTGACAAGGCTGAAGCTTTGCTCGGAAATTTTCATTCAACTCAACGCTCGACTCTTCCGGTGTACCCATACACGACTCCCCTCTTAGAACTGAGGCCCTATTGAGTGTGTTACACATAACCCCGTCATTGGTATTGGGCGTTATCTTCAATTTAGACCCCAACAAGGCTAGTGGTGGAGATGGGATACCAGCCATTGTCTTGAAGAAATGCGTGCCTGAACTGGCGCCCGCCCTTTCGAAACTATACAACTACTGTCTCAAGGAATCTTGTTTTCCTGACTGCTGGAAGTCCTCTTCGATTGTTCCTGTCTTCAAGAACTCTGGCGACCCCTCTAACCCTTCTAACTACCGTCCTATCAGTCTCCTACCACTCTTCGGCAAAGTCTTCGAAGCCCTAATCAATACCGAGGTGGTTAACCACCTCACATCCCGTGATCTGCTCTCAGACAAGCAATATGGCTTCCGCTTTGCCTGATCTACAGCTGATGTGCTGATGTGCTTATGGCCATCACTGAAACTGTCTACAGAGCTCTTCAAAATAATGGGGAAGCTCGTGCCATGGCCCTAGACATCTCCAAAGCATTTGATAGGGTTTGGCATGCCGGCCTTCTTCGCAAGCCCCAGGGTTATGGCATTACAGGTTGATTGTTTGACCAAATACAATCATTCCTGTCAAACCATGAATTGAAGGTTGTTCTCAACGGATTCTCCTCCAGTTCCTATCCCACGAACGCAGGTGTTCCTCAAGGCTCCATCCTAGGCCTCACTCTATTCCTTATCTACATAAATGACCTTACTGACACCATAAATTCCCAAGTTGGCATCTACGCGGATGACACCACAATTTATTCCTTACAATTTATTTATTTCCAAAAACAAATCTAGTGTCACTGACAAAACTAACCTGGCCGTGCATCTCGAAAAGGACCTCCAATCGGTTGTGAACTGAGGCAGGAATTGGCTGGTCAACTTTAATGCTTCAAAAACAAAACTGCTCTCTATTAATCACCACAGAGATCCTTCCCTGCCCTCCATTAGAATGTCTGATGCTCAACTTCTCGAGAGCAACTCTCTGTGGCTGCTCAGTCTCACGTTGATGGCTGACCTGAGATGGAACAAATACATTGAGTCAATTGCTTCATTCACCGCAAGGAAAGTTGGCTCCCTGTGCCGCACCAGGAAATTTTTCTCTCCAGAATCGATCCTCCAGATCTACAAATCAACAATTCGCCCTTGCATGGAGTATTGCTGGCATCCCACTGTCACCCCTTCACTGTCAAAACTCCTAAATGTAGCCATCTCTTCTACTCCAATAGCTTCATGTCTCGCACCTCTCAGCTGTGGAACTCCCTTCCCTATTCCAGTTTCCAGGAGAGCTATAATCTCCAGCTATTCAAATGTAATGTCAACTGACATCTCCAGTTGCCTTGATCTATCCACTACCTTTCTCTTCATCCTTTCTTCTATCACTCCTATCTAATCTTGCTCCAAATTTTCTGTAACCCCTTGCATCTTAGTGGCTTCCCGCCTTGCTTGTGGTGAAACGCTTAAAAAAAAAAAAAAAAAAGAAGATAGATATACAGAGAGATAATGAATAGATTGAGATAGATAATGAATAAATGTGATAGATAATGAACAGACTGAAATAGATAGATAATGAAAATGAATGAACTGGGATACATAATGAATAAACATAGATAGATAGATAGATAGATAGATAGATAGACTGAAATATATAGATAGATTTAAAGTGAAGTAATACCATATTTGGTACGTAAAATTCCTTTCCTTGCGTTAAAACGGCAGCTACTGAGTAAATCATTACTATTCCTCAAAAAAAAAAAAAAAAAAAGGTGCGCATCGTGCTTGCCTCCCTTTGTGCATATTGAACGCTGTTGTCCTTGGCAACAGAAGCGTTGTCAAGAACGCATCAAAACATGTCTCCGATTCGCACTTGACTTAAGGTAATTTTTTTCATAATTCTTTATTTTTCTAATTTGTGCTTATTTATATTGTTGCATTAACTATAATTGTATTTTGCGTAAAAGTTATACGCCTTTTTTTATCAGGCAATAGCTTCATCTTAAAACTTTTCTTCTCTGAATTGTTGCATTTAAAAACAGTAAAAAAAAAACACTTCAAGAGTTACTACAGTTGTGTTACTGTTTGAGTAAACAAACAGTTGTAACACTTAAATGATTTGTTTTTCTTTTTTACATTTCATTTGAAATTTAAATTTATAGTACTAAATTATTTTAATTATAAGAAGGGTTGTATAACTATATTTCGTTATTTTTCTTTTAAAATAATCCCCTTTTCATCGAATTTTTGACATTGAGAACTTTTAATAAAAATTAAAAAATACTCGCTGGGGACCGAATGTCTTTTTTTAACTTTACTTTCTGAAATTTGACTTTTTAACTCCTTCCAGGTTTTCTATCTTTTATTTAAATTTTAATTAAATATCTGTAGCTTTTTTCTTACAGCCTTTAATTGCGTTATGTTTTTTTTTACCTTTTTTATTTAATTTACGTTTTTGTGTGACATGAAGTGGAAAGATTTTTGTTTTTCATATTTGTCGACATGGAAAACAAAAACTTACATACTGATTGATAGTTACCTTATTTTGCTTTGAAAGTCAACGCGTCAGCAATTATTACTAGTTTTCCTGTTGTCCTCTTTATTCATAAATTTACGTTTTTGTTTGGATTTTTTGAAACTTCAATTAACAATTCATAATGTAATGGATTTATTTGTTTTCTTACTTGTATATTATTCACGTAAGAAAAAAAATTTTTTCAGATAAATACTTGAATGAATAGTATTTATTTATTTTAGTGGCATTTATTTGTTTATTTTATTTCGATTTGTTCTTTAACGATAAGTTTTTGTTGTCTTTACCAATCTGTAGTGTAACGGATGATCATTTCCTAAAAAAAACTCAAAATAAAATTCAAAAATTGGTAAGATGGATTCAACCCTTCTCGCCAAAATATCAAAAGGACAATAAGTCACTAATTATGGCTCGAGAGGCGCTGAAGGTTTTAGTTAAAAAGACAGGAAGAGAAATTAAATTCCTCGTTTAAGTTTAAACGTGAAGAAACAAGCAAGATTTTCTTAAAAAGTAACACACTTTGCCTTTACGAATGAAAATTATCACCTGACTACAACTTTTTAAAAAATGATTAATTTCATTTCAATAAGGAGAATACGAGACAAGTTTCAAAAATTAAAAATGGATGTAAAATTCAATTCAATATAAATAAAAAAAATTTAAAAACGACAGACATTTTCGGTTGTTAATTCACCCCAAATAATGTGTAATTAATTACTTATAGCAAATATTTAATTCCCCCAAGAAATTATAAATTTAAATAAAATCAAAGTTTGTATTTTATTAAATTTTTGCCACTCGTTTGAAATTAGAAAATAAATATTAAATCAAAATTTGTTTAGCTTGCCTCACAACAACTCCAATGAAAAATTACCAAAACTCAGGGAGTTATTCATATTTCGTAAGAGCGGATGATATTCGAGGTACTTACAAGGAAATTTTTACAATTTAAAAAAATCTTTTTTGGCTTGCTTATCGGGGTGAGCGCGAATGTTGACCCCACACTTATAACTACCGTACCTGAGTCGCTCACAATTGGTGCGATCGGAAAGGTCAACCTCACGAGGGTGCAATTGAAGGGCCTCGCTCTGGAAGAATTTGGTGTGAATTTTAGTAAATATAAATAAATTCGTTTTATTTTGATTAAACAGTAAGAATAACAGAAAAGATCTGATGAACTTAAAAATGGATGTAGTATTCAATTCACTAAAAACAAAAACGACAACACGATCTTAGTCAGTGACGGAATGAAACTAGCAACAACGCTTAAGCTTCCGGGTTTTATATTATGTTGATACAGGTGCGTGTCTGGAGCATGTTAGTAGAGATTAGTAAAAGCAATGAGAACAGAGAGACATAGGTCTTAACGTAACCAAAACTTTATTAACACTGATAATAGTAGTTTCTATTACTGGGATCTACCACGTGGTGGTAGTGGGAGGTAGCAGGTAATTGGGGATAGTGGGAGTACTCACAGTCAAGGGGAAGCAACTCGTGTTTACATACATATAACATCTTCGGTTTTTTTTTTTGTTTTGTTTTTGTATTTAATTAATGTCTGTATCTGGCTGGAAGCCTAGTTGTTCTTCCTCTCTTTGTGAAGCTTGTTGTTGTTGTATTCTCCGTGCCTGTTTGTGGTACGACTGGTCTTTGTTGACTATTTTCTTGGTTGAATATGTTTTCATAGTCGTATGTAACTTTGGGTGTTGGGTTTTCATTTGTTTTTAAGAGGTGACGCCTGTTGCGTCTTAGATGTTTTCCTTGTTCTGTTTTTATTAGATACGAACGAGGCTCTTTTAGTTTTTTGACAATTTTGCCTTTCAGTTTCCAATTATCTTGGGAACGAATACGAACAGTATCGTCTTTGTTTAGTGTTGGTAGTTCTTTGAACTTTTTGTCTGCATCATGCCTTTTCATTGATTTATTGTGCAAGATGTTAGGAAGGTTTGTCCTCAGCGTTCTTTTCATTAGTTGTTGGGCTGGTGACGGCGATTTATCTTTTAACGGAGAGGTCCTCAGTGCTAACATTGCTAGGTATGGGTCTTGGTCACTTTCAAAGGACTTTATTAACGTTCTTTTGATAGTCTGTATATTTCTTTCTACTAGTCCATTTGATTGTGGATAGTTCGGACTTGTCTTGATGTGTTTGAAATCCCATTTTTTAGCGAATTGTTTAAATTCTGATGATGCGTATTCGGGTCCATTATCGCTGATCACTATTTGTGGAATACCAAATTTTGCGAAAGTGTTTTTTATTTTATTGATCACTGTGCGTGATTTGCAGTCATCAAGTTTGTGGATATCGAAATATCTCGTTGTGTAGTCTATAATCACTACGTATGCTTTCTTGTTTAAATAAAAAATGTCTGTCGCGACTTTCGTCCAAGGTGTTACTGGTATTTCATGGTGCATTAGGTGTTCAGACGGTTGTTGGTTTCTATGACTTAAGCAGTGTGTACATGTACTTATCATTTCTTTTATCTGACTGTTTATGTTGGGCCAATATACGACTTCTTTTGCTCGTGCAATGCACTTCTCTATCCCTAAGTGTCCAGTATGGATTTTTTGTAGGGCTTCTTTTCGTAGAGAGGTTGGGACTACTATTCGTGTACCTTTCAGTACTAGTCCTTTGACGACAGATATTTCATCTCGAACTGGCATGTATGGCGCTATTGTGGGTGGCACGTCTTTATTTTCTGGCCAAGTTGACGTTGCATATTTCATTAGCGTTTGTAGTGTTGGGTCTTTCCCAGTTTCTTCTCGGTAGACGTCGAGTTTCTGATCGCTCATTGGGTATTGTTTTAAGATGGTATGGATATATTTGTCCATCTCCGTATCCGATATCTCTTGTGAGCTGTCCGATATATATGCACGTGATAATGCGTCAGCAATTACAGATTCTCGACCAGGGATATATATCACTTCAAATTCATATTTTTGGAGTGCCATTAGGAATCTTTGTATTCTTGGAGGGCTTTTAGTAATTGATTTTTTAAAGATTTGCCTTAATGGTTTATGATCATTCTCTATTAGAAAATTTTTTCCATAGATAAATTGATGGAATTTGCTACAGGCGAACACTATGCTAAGTGTTTCCAATTCAATCGGACAATAATTTTGTTCTGCAGGAGTTGTCGACCTTGATGCATAAGATACTGGTAGCCAGGTTTCGTTGTGCTTTTGCTGTAGGACAGCACCTAAGCCGTGTTTACTGGCATCAGTGGTTATCTTTATTTCTTTACAAGGGTCGTAGAATTTCAGGACTGGTAAATTTGTTATTATCTGTTTAAGTTTCTCTACAGCCTCTATTTGGGGTTTATCGAACGACCAAAGAGTTTCATTGTGTAGGAGTTTTCTTAGAGGTGTGGTTATTTCCGAGTATTCTGGGATGAATTTGCACAGATAGTTGGTCATTCCCAAAAATCGTTGTATGTCTTTTTTATTTTCGGGGAGAGGCATGTGTGTAATCGCCTTTACTTTGGAAGGGTCTGGCTTTAGTCCTTCATGGGTGATTAAATGACCTAAGTAAGTCAGTTGTTTTACTGCAAATTCACATTTACTTTTGTTTAATTTCAGACCGGCTTTGCGTAGTCGGCTAAGTACTTTATCCAGTAGTTCCATGTGTTCCTCTAGGGTTTCCGACCATATTATGATATCGTCCTGTGAGTTCTTGGTCCCTTTTATTCCTTCTATTATTTTTGCAACTTGTGCTTGAAAAACTTCAGAGGCACTGTGTATTCCATATGGAAGGCGTGTGAAGGAGTAACGACCAAATGGCGAGTTGAAAGTTAATAGCTTGGAGCTTTCTTTGTCAACGGGAATTTGCCAGTATCCGTTAGACGCATCTAGCTTTGTGAAGTACCTGGGGTTTTTCATTTCCGCAAAAATTTCTTCTGCTGTAGGTAGCTTGTAATGCTCTCTTTTTATCGCCTTGTTTAGATCTCTGGGGTCTAAACATAGTCTTAGTTTGCCATTGTGTTTCTCTACTATTACTAGAGAGTTCACCCAGTCCGTAGGTTCTTCAATGGGTTCTATTATCCCCATTTTCGTCATTCTCTCCAGTTCCTTTTTTAATTTTGGTTTCATACCAAATGGGATATTTCTTGGCGGATTTACGACGGGTTTTATTTCTGGGTTTACTGTTATGTGGTGAGTGACCGGTAATTTTCCAATTTCACCGAAGCAGTCTTTATATTTTCCAATTATAGCTTCTATGTCCGTCTTATTCACTTCATATATTCTTTTTATTAAACCCAATTTTTCCGCTGTGTTTGCGCTAATTACAGAGTTTGCATTTGTATCCGCCACGATGAACTGTGTATTTATTTTCGTGTCTTTGTTTTGTAGACATATCATGCAGCTACCAATTATGGGTATTTTTGTGCAGTTGTATGCTGTTAATGCAATTGAAGTTTTTTCTAATTTTGGTTTAGGCCTGATTGTATTGTATATTTTTATAGGTATCCCTAAGTGTCCAGTATGGATTTTTTGTAGGGCTTCTTTTCGTAGAGAGGTTGGGACTACTATTCGTGTACCTTTCAGTACTAGTCCTTTGACGACAGATATTTCACCGGGCCCCTAATCCCAGGCAACATTTTTAATGAGTAAATTTTTTTTAACAGAATCGATGATTTTCTAAGCGTTTGTTATTAAGTCATTTTAGAGATTAAGCCAATCAGTTAAAGTAGCTAATGTTGGCCTTAAAATATGCTCTCTAATTCTAATGCCCAATTTCATATGGCTGCAAAATTCCCCTGTGTAGAGTAGAAAGGGAAGGTCTCAATAGACGTTATATTGTGTTAATAATAAGGAATATATACTTGAAAAACAAGATGGCTAAAAATATAAGTAAAGGTTTATTGTAAAAAAAAAAAAAAAACAGTACAATAAGAAAGGTAATAGTTATGCACAAGGTCATTGCAAGTCAATCCAGTAGTAAGTGTTACTATTGGAATGTCGGTATTTCTCGCATAAGTCTGAGTCATACTCAACAGATCTCAGCTAGTAATATTTACCAACCTCCACACAGGGTAAGATGTGGCGCAAGGCTGAATTTAATGAAACCGTAGGCTCAGCCAAAAATTCCCTGTAAACCCCACATAAACGGGTTCGGGTCTGTCTACTGCCCTGGATGAGACTATGCCCTTCGGGATAGCCTCGTCTGTGTTCTTCTCTATGTGAACGCAGAGAGTTTGACAATAACTAAGAGCTGAGTAACACATCCCAGCTAGTCAATAATTACTAGCTCACACACATGGGTAGATGTCGCACAAGGCTGTTTAATGTGGGTCATCCAAGCCCAGAGGCTCAGCCAAAAATTCCCTGTAGAACCTACATAAATGGGTTTAGGTCTGTCTACCTCCCCGGACGAGAATCTGCCTTTCAGCATAGCCTCGTCCAGGTTCTTTTTGCCCGAAGACAGAGAGTTCGACAGCATAGCCGGAACAGATTCTAGCTCCTATATAGTTACTAACCGCCCCACGTGATCAAATGTGGCACAAGGCCAGATTTAATGTGGGGTATCCAGGCCCATAGGCTCAGCCAAAAATTCCCCATTGACCTCATATAAAACAGGGTCAGGTAGCTGTTTCTCGAGATGAGACTCTGCCCTTCGGCATTGCTTCATCTGGGGATCCTCTCTGCTCAGAGGCAGAGAGTTCGACCAGCACCTCTGAAAAGATTTTAGCTAATGTATTTACTAAACACCCAATGGTATCAGATGTGGCACAGGGCCAGATTTAATGTGTGGCATCCGAGCCTGCAGGCACAGCCAAAATTTCCTGTAGAACCCGTATAAAACGGGGTCGGGTAACTGTTTCCTGAGACAAGACTCTGTCCTTTGGCATTGCCTCATCTGGGGATCCTCTCTGCTTGGAGGCAGAGAGTTCAACCAGCCCAGTTTAACCAGCATAGTATATTTACTAACCTTCCCATGTGATCAGATGTGGCACAATACCAGGTTTAACGTGCAGTATTTGAGCGTGTAGGCTCAGCCCAAAATACCTATAGAACACATGTAAAAACGGAATTGGGTGGTTGTTTCCTGAGACGAGACTCTGCCCTTTGGCATTGCCTCATCTGGGAATTCTCTCTGCTCAGTGAGTTTGCAGAGAGTTTGGCCAGCACAGCTGAAAAAGATTTCAGCTAGTATATTTACTAACTTCCCCATGTGATCTGATGTGGCACAAGGCCGGGTTTAATGTGGGGCATCTGAGCCCACAAGCTCAGCCAAAAATTCCCGTTGAACTCGTATAAAACGTAGTCGGTTAGCTGTTTCCCGAGACAAGATTCTGCTCTTCAGCATAGCCAGATCTGAGGATCCTCTCTGTTCAGTGGCAGAGGATTTGACCAGCGCAGCTGAAAATGGTTTCAGCTAGTGTATTTACTTACCTTCCCATGTGGTCATATGTGGTACAATGCCAGGTTTAATGTGAGGCATCCAAGCCCAGAGGCTCAGCCAAAAATACCTGTAGAACCCGTGTAAAAATGGAGTTGGGTGGCTGTGTCCTGAGACAAGATTCTGCCCTTCAGCATTGCCTTGTTTGGGGATCCTCTCTGCTTGGATGCAGAGAGTTCGACCAGCACAGCTGAAAAAGATTTCAGCTAGGGTTTCTAGCAACTTCCCCACGCAGTTACATGTAGCACAAGGCCAAATTTAATGTGGGGTTTCCGAGCACATGGCTCAGCCAAAAAATCCCCATAGACCCCACATAAACGGGATTGGATCGGTCTATCTCCCCGAACAAGACTCTGCTCGTTGGCATAGCCTCATCCGGGTTCCTCTCTGCCCAAAGGCAGAGAGTTTGACCATATAGCAGAAAAGATTTCAGTTAGTAAAGATTTCGGCAAGTATCTGTTGCCCGTTGACTTACAGCTACTTATAGGTAGTTACTGCCTCATGGGGGTGCCAGGTTATTCCATTACATCATTAGATAATTGGGGTTTGCATAGGCATACACTGGAGGACATAAATTACCTCCTCAAGTGTTATGTAAACAGATGAGTGGCCAGGAGCTCAGGATATTTTTGTATTTGTATCTCGTTGGTACGAGAATAAAGTAATTCAGAATTACTACTAACATTGTTATTGTGGCTATTTTACACCTTGTAAATGGTCAAATTTCAAAATTTTCTTGGGGCTTGCTGCACCTGAACCCCCAGCTGTATGAGCTTGTTGAACTTGCTAGAATCTATTCATAGCCTACATTTTCACAATTAGAACATCAAATCTATTGTTGCTGGGTGCAAAGTGGCCCCCATATCTGTTTAAGCTTCAGGCCAACCCCCACCCCCAAAAATGTAAGTCCACTACTGGTCTTATGCAAGTAGAGTAACATATAAGAAGATAAAAGGAATAATAAACATACAATCATGTACTAAGGTAAAATTCCTTTTCACATGACTAATTCAGATGATTGGTATCCATGATCCTGCTTCACTTTTTACTGAAATTGAGAAGTAAACAGAAAATTAAATTTGTCTTTTGGCCTCAGTACATGACAATGATAGCTGAGCTGTATCATTTCTCTAAAATCATTACTGCCATTAATTTTCAAAATAAATCAGAAGTCTAAACTTAGTATAAATATGAGGAAAAAGTCTAGACTCTAGCTAAAGGTTTCATTCTAGAAAATAAGAAAATATTTAAATTAAAAGAAAATGCTTATAATAGATCTAAAAAATTTCTTTTGGGAAAGTCTTATAAAATGAATTTTTTTAGATTTTTTTCTAAAATGAAATTTCTTTTTTAATCTAAAAAAAGCCAGAAGCCAGAAGAGAGTTCCACAAGTGAGAAGTGCAATGGAAGAAACTGTTAGCATAGAATTTACAGTTACATCTATTCATTTAAACTGTAAAAACATGAGAACTTGCTGCCAATCTAGTACTGCACTTAAATTCATACCATAGAGGAAAGCTCATCAGAACAATTACCATGAAAGTATTCATAGAAAAGGCACAGAGAAGCTGCATTATGACAGTGGGAAAGGGATTGAAGTCAAGATGCCAGGTCAGGACTAATGACATTGCAGATTCTTTGGATTTTATCAAGAATCTCTAAATATATAGTAGGAGCACAAGACCAAATGTGGTAGCAATATTCAAAGCAATTTATCTTTCTATTCTTTTGTTCAAATCCAAATCTAGATCCATCTCACTGTTAGAGAAACCCCTCCCTGATTGACTATGTCTTCAGGGTTGTAGCTGTACACATCATGCTTGGCCAATTGTAAGTTGGTTAAACTATTTAACTCATAGTTGGAGGTATGGGGGAGTAATGGATAGTGGCTTGAGAGCCATCTTTGAATTCCAGTTTAGTTTGTTACATGCACTTATATGTAAATACCCTTGGGAAGTGTATGAATCCATCTCTTTACCTCCATCTATGGGTAAATAGCAGGACAGAGTTGATCTTATAGCCTTGGATAACAACAAGTCTAGGAGGAGGAAAAATCTGAATTCAAAACCTCCAACTATGTTTAAATAACCTCACCAACCTGCAGTTGGCGAAACGTGGTGAGTATGGCTACACCCCTGCAGATACAGTTAATTAGAGAGTGTGGGGATTCCTGCAATAGGAGTGGGGAGAGCCTGGATTTGCATCTTCTGTTCAGTGTCCTTAATCAATTCTGCTCTACTTTTTATAATTCTTTTCATTTTCCTATACTTATTTTAGAGCTTCTGCCATTCCTTCAATGATGGTGTTTTTTCTTTCTTTCTATGAGCACTATTGATTTCTTCATTTCTTTGTTGAATTTTTCCATTTGTTGTTTTGTTTATAAAATTTATTTTCTAATATCTCCTCCTTCTTTCTTTACACTTTTAGTTGGATGCATTATTTGAGGACCTCTTTTACAATTGGTATGTCATTTTCATCTTTTTTATTTACAATTCATTTTTTATCTAAGATTGAAAATTCTGCCCAGAACATTTAAATCTCTATATTCATTTCTCTTTGCCATTGTTACAATATTCAATTGAAAATTTTAACAATCTCAAAATAAATAAATTCTACATGTACATGTATTTATATATATATATATATATATATATATATATATATATATATATATATATGTGTGTGTGTGTGTGTGGATAGAGGAAAAAGACAAGAGTAAAACTGTATGTAGTTTTAGCTGATGTGTTTTGTCCACTGCAAACTTTTTCAAGGCAAAAACTGAAATTAACTTATTTGAACAAAGTATTTAAAAACAAAAACAAAATGTTGTTAGTTACTAAAAGAATTTAGAAACACTCATATATATTCATTGGTTCAACTGAAAAACTACTTCATTTATTTATTATATATGAAGAGAATTTTTCATATGTAGAAATATTGTTTGGAATGTGATGACGAATTGGCTTGGGGAAAGTAGTGATTCTATTAGGAAAGGTGAGATTGGAGAAAAAAATGGGGTGTAAATTAATATTTGGATAATATTCAATGGAGGCATTCTTGGGGATTTTCCATCTGAGAGAATTATTTTCTTTTTTAATTAGTGTATTATTTTTAATATTGAACCTACTGTAGACTTCACCTTTGAAAATGAAACCAACTACACTCTTCCCTCCCTTGATATCATGTTACACAAAAACAATAACAAACTCAATTTTGATGTTTCTAGAAAAGCTACCAACAAAAATGACCTGGCCAACTTCTACTCAAGCTACTCTTCTAAGATTAAATCTGGTATAATTGTAGGTTTTTACTTAAGAACATTAAGAATTTGCAGCCTGCAATATTTACCCAAAGAAGAAATATACATAGAAAACACATTCAAAAAACCTACAATATCCATATCACTTCATCCACAACGTAAGAAGAAAGGCATACAAAATATACAACCGCAACAAAAATAACAACATTATCCATAATAATAAATTATACAAGAACAGATACATAATACTACTGACCAATTCCGTAATGTTAACTATCCAGAACAATCTATCCCATCTAAACAGCCACTTCCAAAACCATTATGGATTTAATCAAATCTACAAACTTAGCCATGAAGGTTAGAACTGGTGGAACTAAGGAATGGAGTTCGTTTGAACATTTGCCATGGAAATAGCAATGTTTCATCTGTAGGAAAGGAGTTTTAGCATGGAAAATAATTCATCACACACAAGGATATTGATACACTTTTGGACTTTCATGTATGGTAGCAGTACACTATTTTTTGGCCTTATCTGGCCCTTGTAAAGGCAGAGGATAGCAGGCAGAGTCAAGTACTTACTGGAGCAGTACAAGGAACCAAGCATTTGTCTAACATCTTTAGCAATGGATTGTATGTATGAATTTCACTTCAGGTCTGTGTTGAGTTTAAGTCCTAATAGACACTCAAGGCACAGGGCTTCCCTGAGAGAACACACATTCATCATGACAGGCAAAAATTCAGGGTCTGATCGGTGATGATGGAATGTTACTAGTTACAACTGGCAATCTCTGGTCATCATGACTTTTGGTGGTGCACTCCTATACCATTCTATCATCAGCATAGGCATTGTCAGGCATCATTAGTAAAGGTATCATCAGCATAGGCCTCATCAGCATAGGCATCATCAAATTTGGTATCATCAGAGTAGGTATCATCAGAGTAGGCATCACATATAAAAAAACAGCAATCGTAGCAGGAAGGAAAATAGTTGAAATGTTTGTTATAGTAAAAAACATTTCAAAATCATAAAACATACACAAATTAACTCTATATGTCTCTATAAAAGCAATTTAATAAAAAATGATCAACAGTCAAATTGAGATGTTGCAATAAAAGTTAAAGGGTTAATTTCATCTTGGATATGAAAAATCATATGAATCAGCCCATATAACCAAAATGTCAAAAACCAACACGTATAAAAATTGTTTCTTTTTATTTGTTTTTAGTCCAGTTTCTTCTTATGAAGACAATTTTTTATGACAAGGAATAGATGAGACATGGGAAAATGTCTTAATAACATTCACTCAGACTACTACATTTGGCTGCTACTGTATTATCATGTGAACTGTTAAAATGTCGGTTGATTTTCAGACATGGATCAAAATAATCAACGTTTTTTTTTTTGTTTTTATTTTTGGGCAGATTTTCATTTAATTGGAAGATAAAATCAAACAGAATGTCCATTGAAATACAAAGGAAAGATGATTACCTGACCTCAGCAGTCTTCCCAAAATTAAAACATCCAAGAAACCCTAAATTGCTGAAAGAAGAACCAGAAGATGTTCCAGTAAGTAACAAAATAAATAAAACAACCAACTTTACATCTGTTTACATTTCTAAGAATTTTATAGGGACGTATCTTTTACATTTGTATAATTAGAATGTTTGCTTTCTGACTATGGTCAATTTGTCAGGAAGGCTTATGGCCATATCATGTTGCAACATTGCTTCCCATACAATCACCAGAGTTAAGCAACATTGAGCCAGGTCAGTACCGAGATGGGTGACTGCTTGGGAATACCAGGTGCTGTAAGCTTGGATGTATAGGTAGTGTGATGAATAATGGCTTGGAATTGCTAATCGGAGAGCCAAGTTCCAATTCCCATTGGTTTTGTTATATTCACTTGAATGCAAATGCTCCTGGGAAAGGTATGAATCTAGCTCTTCTCTCCCAGCTATGGGTTAATTAGTAAGACTTGTATCACTAACCCATTATTATTTCCCACAAAAAATTCTTACAATCTAATAATATTTTCTGGCTTTAAATAACCTGCAAAGGGTTGATAAGCCATAGAAAGTGAATGAATGATTCAATCAATTTGTCAGGAGGGTGACTTCTTGGTGATTCTGAGAGATTCTGGGGAAGTGATCCCAGCATGCAGCACTGTTGCAATGTGCCTGAAAACCATAACACAGGTTGACCGAAGCTTTGCGAGTGAAACTGAGTAGAAGGAATTGTTCATCGATGGTTGTGCTAGCATGAAGTCACAAGTCATCATGATCGAGGGTTTGAATATACTGGCATTGTTCAAACTCTTGATCATGCCAGATGATGCCCTCTTTCCTGAAACTGTAACTAAGGTCCACTCAGCATAGTTGCAGTATAAACCACAGGTGGCCTCTGTGGGTGTTGAACAAACATTAATGTGCCTGAGAAGGTGTCTTTAACAGGGATTAGCTAACCTCCTTAGTAGACAAGCAAACTTGGATACAAGTGGCCAGCTATTATTGAAAAATTGTATAACAATAACAACTACAGAAAAACTGTAGAACTACAGGCCTACAGTGAGAATGAGGTGGGACAATTTAATTTGCATAATGGTTTTGTGAAAGCAAGGTTTATTTATCTGGTTTCTGTTGGATGTTGTAACATTCAAATTACTCCCCCTTGTGAAGCTATGCACTTTGTGAGATGATGGTGCTATTGCTGGAAACACACTTGGAACTCATTTCCTGGAATATCTTTCAATCATGTAGACATATATTGTTGGATGTCAGAAAATGCTTGTCTTTTTAGGTATTTTTCAATTCTGGAAATAGCCAAGGAGGCTAAATCTGGTGAGTAAGGTGAATGGCCTATTTTTGTAATGGATTTCTTAACCAAGAATTTGTGAACTTTTAACACATCATTCAATGAAAATATTCCCTCCAAATTCAGCCAATAACTAGACATCTGGCTATGAACTTACTGATCTACTTCTATACATTTATACAATAACTGTTTAAGGGATGGAGTACCATTTTCACAATAAAAAATTCAAAGACTTTAAGAAGTTTAACAATATTTTCTTAGAGTACACTATTTACATTGTTCGGATTATCATCCTCATCTTTGTTGCCATATTTATCACAATGTTTCGGCCATTGTATGCTCTGGCCTTCTTCAGGTGGTTGGAATGTCAAACTAAACCCTTTATTTTTCTTGCTTGGGTAGACTGTTCTAGTTCCACATGCCATGTGTTGGAGAGGGGAATTAACAGGAGATAACTGATAACTGACATCCATTAGACATGGCACGTGGAACTAGAACAGTCTACCCTAGCGTGCAAATCAAAGGGTTCAGACCAACGTTCCAACCACCTGAAAAAAACTGGAGCTTACAACGTCTGAAATAAATATGGCAACATAGATGAGGATGATATTTTGAACAGTGTAAATAGAGTACATAATACCTCATCTCAGAAATATAGACAGATTTTCTTAGAGATATTTATACTATTTATATTGTTCAGACTGCTGTCCTTATCTTTATTGCCATATTCACAACATTTCAGCCATTGTATGCTCTGGCCTTCTTCAGGTGGCATAGAACAGAATGAGAAACCCAAGAGCCAAGTTCAAATTCCATTCAGGTTTGTTACAGTCACATGTGTAAATACTCTTGGGAAATGTATGAAACCATCTCCTCCCCGAGCTATGAGTTAAATAGTAGTGTAAACATACAATATGAGCATCACCTAAGCTTTCCACTTCCTGGCAATGATTAACCCACATTGCATTTTGATTCTCATTCTCATTGGTGTACACCAAAAGTTGGGAAAGTGTCTGCTGCATGTTCACAAGGTTACAAGATGAAATAATACATTGTGAAATAATAATATGAACCCTGTTTCCCATATTAGAAAATAGGTATTTTTATTTAAGGTTTAAATTATTTATCTTGGTGGGAAGGTAGGTGATAACTTTTGCTATGTTGGTCTAACAGTTCAGCTCTACCCTCTTACCAACTCCTTGCCCATCTACACATCATGATGGGTGGCTGGCAATATAATTGGACAGCATCAGAACCATGCAATGGAGAAGTCCAATTCTCATAAAGGGCAGACTAGAACTAATACAAGCATGTCTGTTAATATAGACTAGCATCTGGATACACGCTATTTCCTGTTTAGTTGTCACTTGACCTCCAAAAAGCCCTCATCCATTCCTTTACTCCCACATTCTCCTTAATTCAAAGTGGATTCTGCTTAGAAAACTAGGCTACAAAAAGAACAACACCTGAGATCAAGATATAAACCATATCTCCCTTTTGCTAATGTCGGTGTCCATTGTATCACAAGCAGGACTTGTATTCTTTATGAATTCTGAGATTCTCAAAAAAATTCTTAATGCTATATTCACTTGCAAAAAGAGAAAAAACATATTCTTCATCTTTAAATAACCCACAAAGGGTTGGTAAGCCATAAAAATAAACAAATCAATTAATATTAGTGAATATGAACATTTAAAAATTTAGTTTAATTTTCTTGTTGTATCTAATGGAAGACATGTGCAAAATAGTGAAAAATAGAAAATGAATGTAAAGAATGCTGTGTTTGTAACTTATGATACAAAATATGGTAAGAATATCAAATAAATTTGTAACAGTTAAAAAAAGCTTTTATATCTATTTTTTATCACATCTCTCAAATGCAATACTATCTTTTGCAGCTCGTTCCAAGCACCTTTTTCCAGATAATTTCTATGACGACAAAACAAAGGTTGGCCAACACAGAGACCATGAGGATACCCCAGAAAATTGAACTCCTTGATATGGGAGAAACCACTTATCAAAAAGTATCATTCTTTTGACATTTTATCTTGCCCCCACTCTGCCGTCATTTTTTTTTAGCAATCAAACATTATATTAATTGAAGTTCCATTTTCTGATCACTATCATAGAAATCCAATATATACAAGTAGGAAGCCATGAAATGAAAACATGGGTGCTAAATCAGAATTTAAAAGTGGGGGTTTGCGGCTATATCATTTATTAAAAGTTGGATATTATGTTTTAGAGCTTCCCAATTCTATATTTACCTAATCCTCTCATATTAGTATATAGTATTACTAAGCAACATTAAGAAGCAATACTTTAATAAATTTTGTTCAACAATTTCACCTTAAAAATCGCCCATAATATTCTTTTGAACCTGATATAAGGAATTTCTTTTTTTTTTCTTTTTTAGATCTATTATCAGACTGTAAACATTTCCTTTGTTTGGATTTAAAATACATTTTTTGTTTTTCACTAGTGTACTTAATTGAAAAGAAAAAATTGCCCTCAAAACAAATATTCTTTCTTCATCAGGTTTCTAGTGTTAGTATCGATGAGCCCCTGTTCCAGCCATATCCATCAGAAGTATTTTTTCAACAATACGAGCCATTTAAAACTTATGAAGTACCTTTAATATTGAAGAACAACGACAAGGTAATTTTTATTTTTGTTGTGTCTGGATGTGCCACCCTTTTATTACAAACAAGAAGTAGGAGGTAATTCAGTAGTCTCTGTAGAAGTTTAAGTGGATTTTTTATGGCATCTCAATTTTTTACAGCCATTTTATAACAAAACTGATTTATTTTGGTTTATGTTTAGGAAAAATGGGCAATGTTTATTTTTTTTTTATATTTTCATATATAATCCAACTGATTTCAGGAATGTTATTTTCGAATAGTCCTTTTAGTCCTTGAAGAAATTGTCTTTTTGAGATCAATAGATTCAATTAGAAAAGGTTTTACGATATATTGGGTTTGACATGTAGGATATGATGATGTTGCTTCTTGTCTCAGTAAGAATGAATGTGTCATTTTAGTGTGGCCTATTCGTAGTCTTGTTATAGTAACCTCTTCCCTTTGGGATTTTCCTGAGGTTTGGGAGGATTGTATTTAATTCATTTTATGTTTTTCTGCTCCATTGTTCCTGCCATTGATTTTGCATGTGTTTCTTAATTAATGATTTGAGGTCAGTCTATGGGATTTGGTCATTTTTAGAAACTGGTTTTATTGCCTGTTTAGCACTTTTGTCTGATTTATCATTGTCTTTAATACTTACATGGCTAGGAACCCAAATGAACAGAATTCTTTGAAAGTAGAGATAGTATGCCCTATAGAAGGAAAATAAGAACATGTTTACAAAGTTAATGGTTGATGCCCTTTTTTCATAGAAAGGGAATTCTACCATTATTAATGGTTACTATTGTCAGGGGTAAGAACATAATTTGTATAGAAAAATGTATCTTGTCTTGTGCTTGTAGTAATTTTAGATGGAGAAAGGAAAGCAGAGGTGGAAATGTCTAGGTGATAAACTAGATACCTTAATTAATTAATAGCCACCAATTTGGTATTATTTATGAAAATTGAAATAAAAATCCAGTATTAATTATAAGTTTAAAAAATCTAGTTTTAATTATAGAAATAAAAAATCAGTATCAAGTATAAAAATTAAAAATCTGCTATTAATTATAAGTGTATAAAAATTCTGTCACTAATAGGCTTCTAAAAATCTAGCATTAATTGTAGCTTTCTACAATAGCTCATTGATATCCACCGTAAAATCTGGTATAAAAAAAAATAAAAATTCAGTATTACTTATATTTCTAAAAGCATCAGGTATTAATTAGAGATATCTAAAAAATCTATTATTAATTAAAGGTTTCTAAAAACATCCAGTATTTACCATAAAAATAAAATAAAAATCTAGTATTTATTTAAGGTTTCCAAAAAATTTAGTTGTTATATTCCAAGTCAGGACTGCAGTTGTCTGCAGTCAGTATTAGTTCTACAATCCAAGTACCATTGCCTTATGTAGCAAGCCTATATATAACGTTTACTTATACATATATGCTAATTAGTAGTAGCACTAACCAATCACTGCTACACTAGTATTAATTATAGGTTTCTAAAAATGTCTAGTTTTAAAATAAAATGTCAGTTTCAACTATTAAAATAAAAATCTGTTATTAATTATATGTTTATACTAATGAGTTTATGAAAATCTAGTATTAATTGTTGTTTTTTACTTATAGCCCACTGATATCCACCATAAAATATGAAATAAAATAAAGATTCAGTATTAATTATATCAGATCCTTGCAAAAGTTTGTGCTCGATTTTCATTTTTAATATAATTTCTAATTGGTCATGAACTTTGGCAATGATCTAATAATTCTAAAAATTAGCATAAATGCATCCCACACTATTATTAAGTTGAAAAATTGGATTGGCTTTATTTTTCAATTTAGAGTATTTTAATAGTATTGCACTAACCTAAATCTCCCTAAAGTGCCTTGATTTTGCTTGGTTACAGTAACAAAGTTAGCCATAAACAGAAATCAGCTTGTTATATTATGAATTTATTTGTCAGGTACCACGACTTATCAAAGTCCAACAGGAAGATTCACCTTATTTTAAAATCATCGATCCAGTTGTGGCAAGTCATAATGTTGCTCCAGGCTTGTCAATTACATTTAAAATCCAGTTTACCCCAGAGGAAAATAAGGTAAGATGATTGCTATTTTTTTATACTTTTTTTACATTTAGATAAGCTTAGAAATTATTTCAATAATCTTGTCATAAAGAAAGACTAATTTTCTTGTTATGTATAGAAAATATAGAAAAAAGTCTTCATGACTTTTGTTAATTGCAAATATATTGATTATACCAAAATATATTTGAAAAGGAGAAACAGATGTTTAATAACCACTGGTTCAAACTGACAAGAATTCTCCAGGTATATGTGATAGTCTCAGTATTTATCCAAGACATCCCTCCCACTAGGAGGGATATGGCACAAGGCCGGTTATTTTATGTGGGGTGATTCCAAGCATGTAGATTCAGGCAAAAATTGCCAGTAGGCCCAGTATATATGGGGTCAAGTAGCTGTCTACCTCCCCAGACAAGTTTCTGCCCTTTGGCATAGCCTCATCTGGGTTTTTCTCTGGTTGACAAGCAGAGCACAGCAAACACAAAGGTTTTGCTATCTCAGATGTGGTAGTCTGTGTCTCTAGGAGAAATGGGCACAGTTTATATAAAGCTGAGAGGTTGAGTCCATTAAGATCTGTGGAGGAGATAAACATGCTGCTGTGAGCAAGAACCTATCAAATTATGAGAGGAGAACTTAATCTAACAGCAACGGAACAATAACAGATATAACATATTCTTCCCATTGTGTTTTTCTTTCATTAATAAAATAACATATTCCTATTTCTTAATAAATAACGGTGGAATTTATTGGTTGATAAGCTTTCCAGTTGTAAGAACTTCAAGCAGCCTGCTAGAATCTATTCCTCTCTTTGTCAATACATCTACAAGTTGAAAGGTGGTGTGGACCCATTTTGTAGACTGTATTTCTCCCTGAGTGATCATTCTTCAGATTTCAGCAATGTTAATTTGCAGTCATTTTTCATGGACTTGTTTTGTGGAATGAATATTGTGATGTAAAGATCTATTGTCTGTGTATACAGTAATGGGATATTTTATTGGTGCAATGGCTGTTACAGTATATTTCTGTTAGGAAACTGCCCAGGTAGATGGCTTCATCAGCTGCATCATACATTGTAAGTATTTCAGATGCTAAAATGCTGGACACCTTTAATGTTGTTGGATGTCCAAGATAGTAAACAACTTCTCTGCTCTCTACCAGTTAGAAATATTATATGTCCCTGAGCACTTGGGACCCCAACTGGAAGATTAAACCCATGATGCATCACAGAAGACTTTTCCATTCTCTAAAGTTACCAAGATTGAGGAAGCAGGTATTTATTTGAGCTTGCTTTGCCTGGCAGACTGCTTTGTTGGCTCTCAGTAACTGCTCAACTGTTGGATGCTGCTTTAACATATTGAGTTCAGATGCACTTAATTTCAAATCTGGTTGTGTTTATGTCACTAACCAATTTAGCTGACCAGCTGTTGTTCTTAAAAAAAATTAATTTTATTTCTGTTCAGTAGGGATTGTAAAATAACTACAATGTCAACGGTAGTAGTAATTCACAGTTATTTTATTCTCGTACCAATGAGATACAAATACAAAAATATATCTGGCCCTTGGCCACTCAGTTGTTTATATAACACTGGATGAGGTAACTTATGTCTGCCTCTGGAAGTCCCCCCCCATTATCTAATGAGAGCTTCCATTTCTATTCTACATGGAATGTGCCAAAATTTTTTTCTATTTGCAGAAATTGGAATTCCCTTCATTTCTGCTGCATACTCATTTTGTTTTACTTATTTTGTGACACATTCAAAACAACATAGCAGAAATTTTGTATGGATCTCTTTCCAATTTTATATCTTCTGGCAATGGTATCAATGACACTCTTGTTAAAATCATTAGTTTCCACAAATAAGAAATCATCCACATGCATCACAAATATTCCTTCTAATTTCTCATTATTATACCACCTAAAGAGGGCTTAGTCCAACCTGGATTGCTTACAACTCAACCTGTTGAGATCATCTTTTATATTGAAGTACATTCTTCCTTTGAAACCTCTTACAATCAATCTGGCTTTCACTTGTTTCTTTCCTCCAGCTAAAGGATTCTCTGTCCCCCCCACCCCGTGTGTTGACAGTGTCTTCTGGCCCCTGTCCTGTACCTCTTTGGAGACATCAAAAACACTCCAATTTTCCAGTTGCTGCTCCTTTCCTTCAGGCTTCCAGTGACTGCCAATTGACACAAAAATTGCATTTGCTTCATCCCTCTCTCTCACACAAGTAGGCCCATCATCTTTTCTATTATCATCAATTTCTTCTTTATCATTTTTCACTATTTCCTATTCCAATTTATTCAAATATACTAGCAGCATTTCTTTATCTTTTTCATTCATTATATCCACATTTAAATGCAATGTTAATCGTTATCAACTGTTTTCCTGATTAATCTTCTATTATTCTTCCCCTCACTAATGCTTCTGTTTTCTAATTCTTTTCTTTTTCTTTTATTGTGTCTTATTGGCTTTACTACCTTGCATGAATTCGATTAAAAAAAAAAATAACAACATCTTTCAAAATTTTTTCATTAATTCACTCTTGATCTGCTAGGCATTCTTCTTCTTCTTCTTCTTTGTGTTTTGTCCTTTCAGGACGTGTGTGATCATGGCTCTCTACAATTTCCTGTCTTTTGTAACTCTTAGTAAAGTTTGTCTTTTCGCTATCTCTCCTAAACCCTGTTCTGCTGATCATTTACACAAACTTGTTATGTGTTTCTTTTCTCCTCTGTCTCTCTTGCTTTCAATGTCCTGTGAGTGTTACATTTTCCAAGCCCACTTTCCTCTGCATGTGCTCTAGAAATTTCAATTGTCTCTTCCTGATGTTAAGTATATGTATCCTTTTTGCTTCCATTTCCTCTAAAACTTCATCGTTGCTCACATGTTCAGTCCATGTTATTAGGTTGGTGCAAAAATAATGACGTAATAATGTCGTTTTTTGGCGTATTTTTTAACGTCAAAAACGACATTATTACGTCATTATTTTTGCACCAACCTAATATTTATTCTCAGTATTCTTCTGTCAAACCACATTTCTGTTGCTTCAACTCTTTTCTTCATGAGATTGTCCAAAATTCACTGTCATATATGAGGGCTGATATTACATAATTGCAGATATTGTTTTCTGAGTAATAATTCCCTTTTGTTTTGGATATTTCAAAGTTAGGAAGAATAATTTTTTACTTCCTTTGAATTGCTATTATATTACATACAACATGTCATGATAAAAGTAATGTTTTGAGGAGTTACATTTTCTTTTGCCTGCAGGACTACAATCACGAGGTTATTTGTATTTCTGAAAGAGAAAAGTATGTGGTTCCTGTCAAAGCAATTGGAGCCCGAGGGATTCTGGATTTTCCTGATGACATTCATTTTCCAGTGTGTCCTGTAAAGTTGACATCAACAAAAACCATTCTGGTGACAAATCTGGGAAATAAAGAAGCCAAATTTTCCCTTGAAACAAAACAGTAAGCACATATGCATTTTAAAAAGGGTGTAGAATCATTAGTATTCCATTTTCAGTGACACCTCTCATCTATCAATGTCAATAAGTCTGCACAAATTTACCTGAAATATACCTTATTTTAGTAAATTTAATAAAACAGTTGTACAGATACCATTTAGGGTATGTCCTCGATTTTCCAGACACCTTTAGACAGGAGCTGAAAAAATATGTTTGGATATTTGGTGACATGGTGATGGAAACATAAACAAAAAGAAAAAAAATTTAACTGAAATCAGCTGGATTTTATACCAAAAACATATTTTTAAAAAAATGCTCAATAATATTAAATATGAACACAGCCACGTGAGATAAAGATATATATTTTTTTACATATCAAGAACAATATTGAGAAAAAATGTATGACAAAGTTGAAACAGTTTTCTTGTGATGCATTTTGTCCTTTAGGACTTCATTGGACAAAATTTGTTTTGTTGGTGCAACTACACATGCACATGAATGAGGGATGCTGGGAACTTTAAATTAATTTTTTTTTTTAATTTAGCCGATTTCATTTAGATTCTTTTACTTTTCATCACTTTTGTTATTAGATATCCCACACTGAAACAAAAAAAAATTAAAATTCTCAGCATCCCTCATTAATACACATGTGTAGTCACACCAACATATTTTAGTCTGGTGAAGTTCTAAAGGATGAAACACATTATATATATATATATATATATATATATATATATATATATATATAGTGTTAATAACATTTCATTCACATGGAAAATATGTTTCAACATGTTTTGTATATATTTTATGGCTTTTTCATATTTTTACCCAATCTTACAGACTTAGTGTTTGGAAGAGTTGAATTAAGATTAACTTTTCTTCTCAATGATTTTGTGAAAAATAAAAGAATCTTACACCTGACAAGAAGGATTGAACCAAAAACCTGTTGGCTTATGCAAATGTCTTTGTCTGTTGTTGCATGCATTCCTGCAGACAATATAGAAAGAAGGCTTCAAAAGAATAAAGATTGAGAAACAATAGAAATAAGAAGCTTTTTGTCAACAAAGGATTATTCTTTCTTCAGTTATCAAACCAAAAAAATCTTTGCAGACTGCTTTTAAGCAGTGATTGAAAACCCATTTGTAAATAATATATAAATATAATCAGCAGGGACATAGGTATCAATGCTGAATGGTGACAAGTCTGACAATTTCTTTTAAGCATGAAACAAATTGTCACCATTCAGTGTTGATACTTCTGTCCACACAGCTGATATCTACATATGCTCTATCCCTGACATTGAGCATTTTTCTCCTATAAATATGGCAATGGTAATATTATCCGTTTCCTTATAAGGAAACATTCAGTATTTATTGACCTAGCAGGCAGGGCTACTTTCATTGGAAATTTATAAATTGTTTCTATTAAAGCAACTTTTCAGGAAAATAGGTTTCTCAAGGTGTGTAACTGTTACCACTCATTCTATTACTGATAGAAGTTTCCTTCCTAACTTTTTGTTTGATGTAGTGTTAAATGTTAATACCTTAAGTCATTATTTTCTCTTTGAGTTAAATGTGATATCCATATTAGTTTTTGCTGCTGCTGAAAGTCCTTGAATGATGTGGTTTCTGTTATTTGGTCAAGTTCTTTGTTACGCAAAGCCATTTTTAATCATTGATCTGAGAAAATGGTTGTATGCAGGTGACAGGCTGGATATTTCTCAGCAAGTCTGGCACCATGCATGACATCTATATGAAAGTTTTTAGGTTAATATAAGGGTTGTTCAAAAAGTCCTAAGCCTCACCCAGAAAGAGTTGAAGAAACAACAGTTTTTCATTATTTTTCAATATAGTCCCCCCTTGACATCAATGCACCTGGTCTAACATTACTCAAGCTTTGCAATCTCATCACAGAAGATGGTGGCATCCTGGTCCTCCAAAATCAACTTTATAGCTTATACAATCTCATCATCGTTTACAAAATGGCGACCACAAATGTGGGATTTGAGATTAGGAAACATGAAGTCAAATGGAGCTAAGTCTGGTGAGTAAGGGGGATGGGGTAGTAATTCATAGACACAGTTGGCTGATTCAACCTGAACAGTGTGAATGAGCACATAATCCTTGAGCAAGAACACACCTACCCTTCTGTTAGTTGTCTTAACTCTGATGCATAGTATTGTCTATTAATAGTTTTTCCCTTTTCCAGGTATCAGTCTAACGCCTTCAGAATCCCCCCAAACAGAAAAACCATCACTTTGTCAACAGATGCTACATGCTTGAACTTCTTCACAGGTGTTTCCACTGTTTGCTTTGAATCTTTGATTCAGGTTCAAAGTGGTGAACCTAGGTTTCATCTTGAGTTACTAATCTGTGGTGGAAATTCTCAAGGTCAGCCTGGAAGTGAGTCAGAAGTGTCCTGGAAATGTCACCCGATTTCAGCTTCTGCTCTGGTGTAAGCATTCTTGGGACCTATCTTGCAGACGGCTTGCTCATTGGTAAGATCTCAGTTAAAACAATATGGACCAAGCAAGAACTAATGCCTATGGGCTTAACTATCTGCTGGACAGTAAGACATCTGTCATCTAAAGCCATGTGGTGAATGGCATCAACTTGTTCATCAGTGGTTGAGGTTTTTGGATGACCTGGCCGATGGTCATCTTCTGTGCTGTCCCTGCCCTGCTTGAATTCTGCAGCCCACTTCTTCACAGTTGCATAGGAATGTGAACTTTCAGCAATTGACTGTGCCATATCTTCATAGATTTCCTTGGGTGTCATACTTTTCTTTTTTGAATACTTTATGAACACTTGGGTTTCTGTTTTGTCCATTTTTAGATTTGTTGCACAATTCTCACCTTTGTATGGGCCTCACCTGCACAGAAATTAAGGCAGAAATCACAATTAGTTTTTCTAGTTTTATAAGAATTGGTAGTGTATTGCCACAACAAAAATGTTCAGCTATGTCTAGGTGAGTCACAGAACCTTTTGAACAGCCCTTGTACTTTGGTTTTATCGTAAGATGTGATTTTGTGCAAAACTACCCCAAGTGAAATTTATTCTATGTTCACTTTCTTTATCTTCTATACTAAATTTGTTAGAACTGATCTATATACCAACATATTTGAAGTGCTTAGTATTTACTAATTCCACATTCTGAATTTTTATGATATAGCATACCTTAAGAATTATATTTTATTATAAATTACACTATATAATGTTTATGATTTCCCATTGAAATTCTCTGGAAGTTAGCAGTAATGATTTTGGAATGATGAAAGCAAAATCCTTTAAGTGACGATTATCCGTATACAATTTTGTTAATTATTATTAATATTAGCATAATACATATCAAGAAATGATTAGATTATTTACATCTGTTTCATTTACAATTCTATGTTAGATATTTAAAAAGCAGTCATTTAGAGAATGCACAAATAATTTAAAAACAATCAAAAATTATATGTGAAATATGTAATAAAATATGTAATAATAATAAAATTCAAGGAAAATCAAATTGATAAGTTTAATATAATAAAAATTTGAAAAATATTATTTTGATTCTGTTTTTTGGAATCAGTTGTGATATTTTGAAGAATAAAGTTGATAAACGAAAGTGGAAATTATTTATGATTCAACCTAATATTTTACATTTAGTTGAAAAAGTGAATAATTGAAGTGATGATAATTTGAAAAACACTGATATTATTTTTAAAAATGGAGAAAAAAACAATTGCAATCTGTTTAACATATCAAATATTATTTAAAAGAAAGAGGGAAATATAAGTAACTCATTGAAATGATTTAAAAAAAAACAAAAACAAATCCAAATTTGGCATTCAAAATCTAATTTTACTCAAAATGGTTCAGCAACTGGTATATTGGAATGTCACTTGCTTTCTTCTGGCTTAGAGGTTTAACTCAGAGTAGGATTTACTTAATTCTAAATATCTGCTTATTTTAATGTGATAAACCAACAAAAAAATGACATTATCTTTTTTTAAAATAAGATTCATTATTGCTGTTGTGTTTCTATAATTTTTTTTTCAGCCCATTCAGTGTGTCTCCTCTCTTTGGTAATGTCAAAGTCTATGAAAACTGCCAAATAAATGTAGAATTTTTTCCAGAAAAAGTCAGCAGTTATGAAAGAGAACTAATATTGAACTATAGTACTGGTAAGTGGATACAATTTTTATACATTTGATACTGAGAGGAAAATAAAGATGAAAACAGTAATTGATGACATATAATGGTCACAGCCTGATGGCATAGAAAACCCATTTTTTATAGTATATAAGGACTACAATTTGATACCATGAAAGACCCATCATAAGGTCTAACATCTGATGATATAGGAGACTACATCCACATAGTTGAATCATACTTATTCCATATGTATTCATTTGTCAAGAAAGCTATTCCACCCCAAAAGTTTCTTCTCAAGAAGCACTGCTTCCCTGAACAATATTAACCTCTTTCTGTTTAGGGGAAATAGTTATCTATCCACCACATTTTCATTTCTATTTGATCCTCTGAGGTTCATATCACATACCATATTCAGTAACCCTCTACTTTGAGTGGATCTTGGGCCTTGTATAAGGTGAATTTTGGTAGGAAAAAAAATTGACTTTTTTTGTCTATTTGCTTAAATTTCCCATGCTTATTTTTTTTTACACACATTTTTGAACCAACCATTCCATTCAATTCTTTTTCCTTTTTCTTTTTTCCATTCAATTCTTTTTCCTTTTTCTTTTTTCCATTCAATTCTTTTTCCTTTTTCTTTTTCATTTTTTCCAAACAGTTCTTTTTCTTTTTTTCCAAACAGTTCTTTTTCCTTTTTATTTTTCCATTCAGTTCTTTTTCCTTTTTCTTTTTTCCATTCAATTCTTTTTCCTTTTTCTTCTTCTTTTTTTCCAAACAGTTCTTTTTCTTTTTTCCAAACAGTTCTTTTTCCTTCTTCTTTTTTCCATTCAGTTCTTTTTCCTTTTACTTTTTCTTTTTTTTCCAAACAGCTCTTTTTCCTTTTTCTTTTTGCCATTCAATTCTTTTTCCTTTTTCTTTTTCATTTTTTCCAATCAGTTTTTTTCTTTTTTTTCCAAACAGTTTTTTTCCTTTTTATTTTTTCCATTCAGTTCTTTTTTTCCAAACAGTTGTTTTTTTTTCTTTTTTTCCAATCAGTTCTTTTTCTTTTTTCTCTTTTTTCTAATCAGCATTTTCCTTTTTTTCTAATCACATCTATTTCTTTTTTCTATTTCTTTTTTACAATCAGTTTTTTTCCTTTTCCTTTTTTCTTTTTACTAATCAGTTTTTTCTTTCTTTTTCCTTTTTCTTTTTTCCTTTTTTTCTATTCAGTTCTTTTTCTTTTTTCTTTTATCTTTTTTTCTAAACAGTTCTTTTTCCTTTTTCTTTTTTCCATTCAGTTTTTATTCCTTTTTTCTCTTTTTTCCAAAAAGTTCCTTTTTCTTTTTTCCATTCAGTTTTTATTCCTTTTTTCTCTTTTTTCCAAAAAGTTCCTTTTTCTTTTCCCATTCAGTTCTTTTCCCATTTTCTTTTTATCTTTTTTCCAATCAGGTCTTTTCCATTTTTCTTTTTTTGTTGGCATTGATTCTGTTTGTAAACCATTTGAGGTGTTTTTGTTGCACAGATTGAAATACCATCAATATGAAAACATTTGAGCCTTAATTCAAAATCCCTTTTCAAAATTCTTCTGGCATTTGTTTCAGGTGAATCAGTACATATTGCTCTTCATGCTGTGGCTGAAGATGTTAATATAAGGCTTGATAAGAACACAATTCGAATTGAGAGTACATTTATTTCATTGGCCAACCAGAGAAGTCTGTTGATTCACAATCGATCAAACATTATTGCTAAATATAAATGGAGCAAATATGCAACCAGTGCAGAAGATGAAGAGGAAAAAAACAGGTAAGGAATTTTTGTTTATTATCAGAAATAACAATAGAATTGTTACACTATGTTATGAACAACCTATACTTAGAATATAAGGATTATTGTATGGTTGTGAATTCTTTCTGGATGATATACAGATTGATATCAACTAAGGATTGAATAATACTGGCACATTTATTAATATTCTCAATTGATATCTTTTAGGCAAAAATTTATTTTCCATCTGATTATCTTAAAACCAAAGTAAAATCTATAATAAAACTATGGAAACATTTAGTTTCTGCATTTTATGAAAAATACATGTCCCTGAAATGCATACATACTCACATACATACATATATATATATGTATGTATGTATGTGAGTATGTATGCATTTCATATATATATATATCTATATATATATATATATATGCATTTATATATATATATATATGTACAAAAGTAAGTGAACCTCTGAGATAATATTTTAAGACACTGTCCCTTTTTTTCCAGATATAACAACAAAATCTTAATTAAACTATATATTCATTAAGAAAAACCTTTATTAAATCAATTACAACTATTTTCAAAAATTTTTATCAAGTTGGAATAAAAATATTAATTAAAAATTAAGATGTGCAAAATTAAGTGAAAACTCGTTCTGATCATTCTGATAAAGAACTCACAACTCATCTTTGTTGATATGGTACTCAGACTCAACATATAGGTCTGTATCAAGTACCTTGAGGAGGCAGTGCTGTTCTGGGTCAAGAAGATGGATGCTGGAAGACCCTATATCTGGTAACAGGACTCTGCACCATGCTACACAAGTAGGAGAACCCAATCATGACTGTCAAACAATTTCTGTGACCACATTACCCCTTACATTTGACCACCTAACTCCCCAAACTGCAACATCCTTGATTATTACATGTGGGGTGCAGTTGAGCGAGGGACCAACAAAACTCCTTGTAACATCAAAGATGAACTGAAGGCAAGGATTATGGCAACATCCATTGAGTTAAAGAAGAAGGCTGTCCAGAAGATTTGCAAGAGATTCCAAAGTTGTCTAGTGGCTGTGGTTGAAGTAAATGGAGGTTTTATTGAATAAATCTACTCTTTAGAATTTCAAGATATTTTTGTGTAATTTTGGTAAATACATCTGTTAAAATGAGATGTCAGTGTTATTTTCATTTTTACGTCATTTAGATGACTATCCATTGCATGCAGTATTTTTAAATAATCTATATGTAGTTGATATGTCCCGGAAAGGGATATATTTGTTCAAAGTAACAAAGTGGTTGTTGACTACAGTAACCGGGTAGGACAATCTAGCAGGTAACCGTAATGGACAGATCCTCGTCGTAGTGGTAGGCAATAGGCGTAGGCAATAGGCGAAGACAATAGGCGTCACCTATAGGCTTAGCCAATAAGTGTCGTCCTGTACCTCCACATCAGTCTGTATTTATGGCTGACACTAGCCAATCATATTACTGTGAGGGGGAACATAGGTGTATGCATATTCATTACATCAGTAGTAAATTAATTATTTGTTTATATGCTATCATTTATCTAATGTTTCATTTTTATTTAATAGCTCTAAACACTTATGATGTCTGTTGAGAATAATGATGAGCTAGGTTATCCCATAGGCGATTCAGTTTTATACTGACTTTGATTTTCACTGAATTGTAATCCAGTTTTACAATTTCAATTTGTTATAATAATCCCAAAGAGATCCTTGTGCACTTCCTGTCCATATAACTTTGTGCCATTTCCTCCTTTTGAATTCAATCCTTTCAAGTGACAGAAATAACATTCTCATGTCCTCTCTGATTTAGTTTTTTAATGCTTCAGGTTGTCTACCATGGGGTATTTTGTCGGCAATGTTGTTATTGTAGGATTCCTACATAAAGCTTTGATCTCCATCTCCTCTTCTGATTTTTGTGGAGAGCCATGATTGCCCATTACCTTGAAAGGATGTGGCACATAGTAGAAGAAGAGCAGCTCAGCATGAGAAATGATAGCTGAGTTTCAATTCCAGTTAAGTTTGTTGAATTCACTCATGCACAAGTACCTTTGCGAAAGGTAGGAATCCTTCTTCTCCCTCCTCTATGAGTTAAATAGTATGACTTGTATCTAGAGAAATCATTATTACTTAAAGAAAATTGTTAATGCCATATTCAGTCCCAAAAGAAGAATACTTCTTACAATTCAAAATATGTTTCTGCCTTAATCCACAAGCCATACAAAAAGAAATTCGATCTATCAGTTGTGATGTCTGTTTACAGATTCCTTTCCAAAATAGATGAAGAGAAAACATCTGCAGCTGAGAAACTGAAAGAGGAGTGCTTTAATGATCCCATTCTTCGTCACAATTTTTCAGTGCTCAACCGATCTTACCAAAACAGACAGAAGGTAAGTAAGCTTTCTTTTCTCAAATATCCGTCTTCGTTGTAGGAAAACTGAGAAACAGCAGAAAAGCTACATTACGCTGGTGGGAAAGTGAGAAGTGCCAGGTCAGGACTAATAACATTACAGATTCTTTTCTGTATTTCATCAAGAATCTCTAAATATATAGCAGAAGCACAAGATCAGATGTGACTGCAATATTCAAAGAATGGACAAATAGTAAACTTATATGTGTAAGATAGATTCTGGTGATAAAGACTGTCTAGCACGACACAGTAAACCAACTTTGCCAGCAGCAGACCTTTATATAATATCTTATAATATCAATTATGATAAAATCAATAATAATAAGAAGAATAAACAATTTTGACAGAAGGAAACTTAAAGATTGATCAAAATATACACATCCCTTTGCAATAACAATAAAGAGGAAAAATAAAGATTATAAAAAACTGCTAATAAATCGATAAAGAAATAAAAGAAATTACTGATTTGCTTTTTTTTTAAATTTATAAATATGAAAATATTAAATAAATCAATCCAAAGAAGAATTCTGAACTGGCAGCATTTTTTTATTAGCAACCATGATGCCTATGTAATGAACAGAAATCTGACAAGGAGTTGGAAGAAGAAAATGAACTCAGACCTATATCTCCTATAAGAAGAAATCAAGATACACACCAAGAAAGGCAGGGTTAGATTTCCAAGAATAATTAGGAGAAGTCAAAGATCAATGAAAGGCATAAGGCCATTTTGGTTCATGGAGGTGTAGTATTGTATGTAAATGAGTTACTGCTATAAAAGCAGTACACCACAGCGAATACCAGTCAAGCTACCATCTGTTGACCTGATAATGTCTGTTCTAGAGAGTACTCTACTTCAAAACATTAACTCTAAAATCTATGCTAACAGCTTCTTTTCTCAGACTTCTCACAGAAGGAACTCTCTTCTGGCTTCATGCTTTCTAGTCTACTTTGATCTTCAAAAATTTAAATACAGTGACATCTATCTTCTTGATTCTTGTTCTTTTATTGTTCTCTCTATTAATAATGTTTGCTTTTACTCATATTCTCTTACATTTAGTAATCCCCTTGATTCTTCACAACTGAAAGTATACGTAATTTTGAGTTGCTTTTACTGAAAGGTATAGTTTTTTTTTTTTATTAGATGTTTTTACTTACAATATTTACATTGTTCAAACTGTTGTCCTCTTCTTTATTGTCATATTCATGTTTGAGCCGTTGTACGCTCTGGCCTTCTTCAGGTGATATACATTGGATTTTTAACCAAATCCTTTATTTATTTCACCAGGATAGACTGGTCTAATTCCACGTGCCATACCTTTTCTGGATATTTCTGTTTCAGTTAATTCCCTTTAGTAACTCAACTCTCCAAGTTTTTGTTCACTTTTGCTGTGGCCAGGTATTGAACTCACAACTCTTGGGGTCAAGTCATTGGTTTACTTCAACCAACACTTTTATCTACTGGGTTGGCAGAAATTTGAATATGACAAGAAAGATGAGGACAACAGTCCGAACAATGTAAATAGTATAAATAATTACAATGCCTCATCTCAGAAATATCGACAGATCATGTTTTTACTTATTGATAAGCCAAAGACAGTTGGAAGAATTTTACTAATTAAAAATTATAGAACTTTTTAAGATGTTTTTACTTACTGAAATAAATAAGGAATTTTTTCTTACATAACTTTATTTTTTTCAAGATCATTTGCCAAGACATGTATGGATATAGAAAAAAAATATGATTCCCTTGTCTACAAAATTGTAAGACTTCTAAATGTTACAATTATTTTGAGGTCACTCAAGCTAAAACAGCAATGTGTGTTTTTTCTATTTTCTGTTCAAATGTATGCATTCATGTTTTCTTCTTTTGTTTACAGTTGATTGAGGAAAGCAAGGGCCTGTTCATTGATGATGTCATCAAGATTGATCCTGTGGAAGGAGAAATTTGGCCCAACTCTTCAAGAGAGATCACTATCATCTTTAAACCCCTTGAAGCAAAAGTCTATAAAAAAGCTGCCTTTTGTGAGATCACTGGACGAGAAATCCGACTTCCTTTACGAATCCTTGGAGATGGGAAAGGTCCAGAACTTCAGTTTTCTATTGATTCCATGGATATTGGCCCTATCTTCATTGGATCTTGCCATCATTATGAGGTTATCCTGGCCAATAAAGGTGAAATTGACGCTGTGTACAAAGTTCAAACCAAGGAATCTGCATTTGGGATGTCATTCACTTTTGATCCGGGTGAAGCATGCATCATACCTAAGAGCTACCAGGCTATTCACATCACCTTCAAAAGCACATGCTTGGGAGATTTCAATGAAATTTTTTATTTTAATGTGGAAGGATTACCAGATCCATTGCAGATTGAGTTCAGGTTATTGTCAAAATTTTGGATGCATATTTTTTTTAAGCTGCACATCTTGGCTTTGAGAGTATGTTTATTCTTTAACTAGATGTGTAGCAAATTTAAGAAATACCTTGTAAAATACCTTGTCCCATCTCTTAGTTTTTCACTAACTGGAAAATGGTTGCCCTATATTGCATCTCTAAATTTGTTTGTATCAGTGTGCACCAAAAACTGGGAATGGCCCATTGCATGCTGAAAGTGAAATGAGAGGGGTGAAAATAAATGCCACTGAGAAATGGAAGCTCAAACCATATTTCCAGTATATTTCAGTATTTATTCAGGTCTTCAATTTCTTAGCCTGGGTGGGTGCATAGATAGGTGACACTTAGGGTGAACTTCTGGCATCTAAAACGAACAAATCAGCTTTTCCCTTCAATAAGTGGGAACTCTGACTTTCTCCTACCATTTCTCTTTGCCCATCTCTACATCACAATGTGTGGCTGGCAAGTCTAACAGGCATCATTAGAACTATCCCAAAGGATAGTCTGACCTCTTTAATTGGTGGTCCACAACTTTTCACAATCCCAACTGTGACTGTTAACATAGACCCATGACAAGGAAATGATTAATATCAGTCTTGTTGTCGCTTGACCACATTTATTTGTCTATTATTTTATTCTCTTTTGGTCAAGTGGGTGGCTGCTTTGAAAACATCATTTCACAAACCTTATTGCTGGTCAAAAAACAAAACACTTAAGACTGAGATAAAAGCACACTTCTTTCACTTCTATGTGGTGGGTGTCCCAATGACATTAGAGCAACTTTTTTGTCAAATTTCTTGAGTGAAAATTAACCTTCATTGTTAACCTGTGTCTGTGAAGTAGATTTCCTTGATATTCAAACCTGATGATTCTCATTATTAATATGAAATATTGTACATACTTGTGCATCATGTGACTTTTGTAGATCTAATTTTGAAATTAATTTTAAGGGGGTCACATCATACATGAGATATAAAATTAGCATGTGTACTGCTGGCCCTGGCTATATCATTGATCAAACTATATATCCATTTACTGTAGCCACATTAGCTTCAAAATTAGGTCTTCAAAGCTCACATGATATTATGCAAGTACATACAATATATAATATATTCACAGCCTGATGTGAAAGTAGATTGGGTAAAATTTAAGTAGCACAGATACAAGATGCTTTATATTTTATAAGTTTATTACTGGTTCTGTTTTTTTTTGTAGAAGTGGTTTACTCAACCAGTTTTCCAGTACAATCTCTTTATTTCAAATTATGAAACAACATATATAGAAAAGACATAGGCATAAGAGTTTAATGGCATTTTGAAGATATAAAAAAAAGTTAATCAATTTACATGTCTTCAAAGCTATCAGAGTAATCAGACCCTGAGGAGAAAAGCTCACATTAGTGGGTGAGAGAGAGTTGTATTCCTTCTGTCATTAAATGGGCTTATGGCAAAAGAAAACAACCTTTTGGACATAGCTTGTGTATATGGCTTGTTGTTATCTATGGATTTCACTATTTGCAGGAAGCCTGTCAAACATGGACAGCAAGACCATACTGTATTTATTGTGTAAAATAAATGTTTTATTCATTATTAGGCTATGGACTTAATGATGTAATTATTGATAATCTTTCAGTCAGCCTTTGTAGAAAAATTCACAATCATTTTACTTATATTGATTTTTTTGTTTTGTTTGTCCATCCTGAATGAATGAGATTATTTTCATACAGAGACTCCTTGTGATTTTATCTAATTAATTTCATTTTTATAATTGGTTTGGAGTGTAAGTCAAATATATTTTTAGCAGGGACTTGCGACTCCTCTGTCATCAATGGTATTACAATGTATAGTAAAACTAATGAAATCCTTTTCTTGCAGAGGTTCTGTGATAGGACCCACTTTCCATTTTGATGTGACCCAATTGAACTTTGGCACAGTTTCATATGGTGAGCTGATTTTCTGTTCAATGATTAATTGGGGTGATATGCAAACAAAGAGAATTTTGGCTCAGTTAAGTGGTTTCTCTGGTTATGCAAGGCAACATATAAACAATTTAAATACGCCCATTTTTTGATAGTCCAATAATGGATGTGTGTGGTGTGGTGTGGTGTGGTGTGGTGTGGTGTCATGAATAACAGCATGGAATGAAAAACCGGTGAGCTGAGTCCAATTTTTATTCTTGGCATAAAAATATAGGCACACTCCATGTTAAGCTGACCATGTATCACAGTCTGCCATTGTGGAGAGGTTTCCTTTTTTTTCTTATGGATTACACCTGATTTGTACTGAAAAATGGATCAATTGAGACATTGTGTTTGAAACTGCAACTTGACTTAGAAGACGAGGTGTAATTACCTGAACAATATTCAATATGTTAATGTCTCATCTCAAAGTTATAGACAATGTTAAATTTTAAGTTTTACTATGTATAGAAGAAAAAGAAATTCTGCTTCATTCAGAAATAAATGTTAAATAAAGACAGTAAATTTTTCATGAAAAATCTTAAGCACACATTTTTTTTTGTATGTCATATAGAAATATTTTCTGATAGCCATCATCATCATCATCATCATCATCATCATCATCATCATCATCATCCTTGAGCCCCCTGCCCATTTATGACAACAGCATTCTGGAAAATAGTTTCCAGTTTGTTTATTCACAGTTGTTGAAATCTATCATGTTTTTGGTTTTTCTGACATAGTATTTGTAGCCATCTGAGAGAGGCTTTTCTGCCTTCCATCACCATGGCTGATGCTAACCTCCAGGAGAGTGACATTGTGCCTTCTTGAGCTAACATTCTCTGCTGACATGAAGTGGAAAGACTATATTAAATTCATTGCTAGGTCTCCAAAATCTATCCTACATATTTATAAGTCTACCATTTGTTCATTCTTTGAATATTGCTGCTATATATGGTGTGGTACTCCTGCTATATATTTAGAGATTCTTGATAAAATCCAAAGTAGACTCAGCAACATTACTGGTCCTGACCTGGCATCTCTGGTTCTGTCACTCTCTCTCTAATGTAAAATTATCTTCCTGTGCCTTTTTTTATAAATACTTTCATGAGCTCTTCACTGTGGTACCTAGACTTTATGAATTTAAGTGCAGTACTAGGTTGGTAACAAAGTTTCATCAATTTACAGTTGTAAGTTGTAGATGTTACTGTAAGTTCTATGCTAACAGTTTCTTTTATCATATTTCTTGTTTGTGGGACTCTCTTCTGGATCCATGTTTCTCAGTCAACTTTGATCTTCAAAAATTTAAATGCAATGTCAATTGTTATCTATTGTCTTTCTGATTACTCTTTCTTGTGACATACAGTGGCCATTAATAATTAAGTATAACTCAAGACTTCAATGTTAAATGAAACAGTATATAATTACAACCACAAATAAATACTTGACAAGAACAAAGAAGTAAAAGTCAACCAAAGATAATTAACCATTTCAGTGAATAACTTTTAGTAGTGCAGCTCAACTTAACGTCCGGTAAATTCTAAATCAAAACTCATATCATTAAAGCACAACAATTCACACTAATTCAACTGGATAGTTCCACTCAATAGTCACTCAATAATCACTGCAGTCAGTAGCCTGACTGCTATTTATACACCTGTTGGAAAACATATATTCATAAGTTCAGAGTGTCATGCTCGAATCTCAATGTCACTAGTTACTTATTTTCTTTCTGTATGACACTCTTCTATTGTTCTCGCTCTTTAGTAATGTTTCTGCTTTCTAATTCTTTCACACCCAATAACTCCTTGTTCTTAGTGGCTTTATTGCCTTGGGATAGATCCAATTAAAAAAACGGTCTAACCATTTTTACACAGCATCAGATCACTGAGCGTTATAGTTTTGAATTCAGAGTTGTCCTTCTCTGAGACTGGTTGCCAACTACAGCCAAAGAATTCAGTCTACCCTGCTATTTAACTCATAGCTGGGGTGGCAGGGAGGAGATGGATTCATGCCTTTCCTAAAAGTGAAAGTTGTGGGAAAAATAAAATAAAATCAGTAAATAAAATAATAATAATGAATAATGAAAAAAGAAATAAATTTTCTCATGATGCTAAGAGTAAAGAAACTAGAAAAATGATTACCACACTTGGTTTCATCAAATGCCATTAGACAGCACTGGTTAAGTTTATAAAATTACAAACATTTTCCTTGCTGATCCTCTTTCTCACCTTTGCTCCAAAATATAGCACCATGTAGAAAATGGAAAGTCCTGCTGGGTCACATTAGATTCCCTGGTCCACTGATGATTGACTCTTTCTTTTCACTTTCCAATGCATGGTGCTCACATATGGCTTGCAGAAACTCCATCTATGAAGTAAGTCAAGCTTTTTCTTTGGTTGTTCTAACTCAGCACAATGCTGATTTGAGCTCGACCATTATAATGATACTTATCCTTACTTACCCTAACTTCTGGATCAAGAAAAAGAAAACAGATTTACCATAACCATGCTTAAACCTTACAATGATAAAGTATATAAATATTTTTCTTTGATTGTTCCAACTCTGCACAAGGCTGACTTGTGCTCAGTCATTAATACAATGCTTATACTTACTCTAATTTTTGGATACCCCCACCAAAAAAATAGACATGTCATAGAGACATTGAAAACTATTTTTCTTTGCAGTTTATATAAAAAAAGAGAATAAATGGTCTGTGGTAGAAATCCCAAGTTTTTGTCTGTTTTTTTCTTTATTTATCATATGTGAACATGCACTCACATAAGATACATTATACATGCAACTTTTTAAATTCTGTAATGTAATGAATCTAATAAGCATTTGTCATTATATCACTTGCACATTCAATGACTATATCAATTTTAAATATTGTTTTTATTAGACCACGGATATTAATTTGGGTAAAGGGAAGTTCAGTCTGTGATTATAAATTTGTATGTTTTCTATGATATTTTGTTGTTTCTCTTCAGGCTTCTTATACACAAAGAAATTCAAACTCCATAACACCTCACTTGTGTCCATGCAGTTTCGATTACATGTACCAGATGATGGCATTGTCAGCAGTATACATAGCTCCACAATGGAAATGCCACCAAGGCACACAGACAATAGTTTGCCTCCAAAAGAATTTGAGATAATTCCAGTTAATGGTACTGTTGATGCCCTTAGTTCAATTGAACTTGTGATTAATTTTGTACCAAATTCCGTCAATCGATATGAAACAGTCCTTGTGGTTGATGTGATTGATGTAGCCAACCAGGTGTTATCCTTACCTATAATTGCAAGGTAATTTTTTTCTATTCTCTGTTAATTAGGCTTTCACCAGGTTCACTTATTGCAGATTATTTAGGGGTTTTATCAATGGTCATCGTTTTCCGCTGTAGTTTTAGCTGAATCACTAAAGGAGAAAAAATAGCTAAAATTAAGATTAAAATTACCAGAACTTTTTTTCTCATAAAGGTTCCTCATCTGTTCAGAAAATATACAAAAATTCAATGAAAAAATTACACCTATTGTGTCAGTAAGACTTACATTAATTCCTGACCACAGACAATCCCTTTCTTCCTTATTTGAAATGCATTTCTATATGAAATGTTTATCTATTGTACATCTAATAGCCCGATTCTGTCAGTAAGACTTGCATTAATTCCTGACCACTGACAATACCTTTCTTCCTCATTTGCAATTCATTTCTATATTAAATGTTTATCTATTGTACATCTAATAGCCCGATTCTGTCAGTAAGGCTTGCATTAATTCCTGACCACTGACAATCCCTTTCTTCTGCATTTGCAATGCATTTCTATAGTATCTCTGAGATGTGGTATTATGATTATTTATATTATTTACATTATTTTGTCTGTTATCCTCATTGCCATATTCACAATGTTTTGGCTGTCTTTATCTGGTTGGAATTTTGAACCAAACCCTTTATTTCATCTACCAGGGTAGATTGTTCTAGTTCCACATGCCATGGCTCTCCCGAATATCTCAGTTATTTCCCTTTAACTCAATTCTCCAAGTTTTTTGGTTCACTACTGCTGTAGCCTGATATTGAACTCACAACTCTTTGGGTCTAGTCACTAGATATAACCAATGTCTTTATCCACTGAGCCATGTGTCCTTGCAGACAATATCAGGCTACAGAAGTGGTGAAGCAAAAAACTTAGAGAATTGAGTTAAAAGGATATAACTGAGACTTCTGGAAGAGCCATGGCACATGGAACTAGAACAGTCTACCCCAGTGAATGAAGTGATGGGTTCAGTTCAAAATTCCAATCAGCTGAAGAAGGCTGGAGTATACAATGGCCGAAATATTGTGAATATGGTAATGAAGATAACAGTCCAAATAATGTAAATAATATAATAACCCTGTTCTATCAGTAAGATTTGCATTGATTCCTGACCACTGACAATACTTTTCTGTCTAATGTTTACTGAATTTCTGTCATAAAATAATCTCCAATGTATTTTTAAAGTAGACATTTTTTAATTAGACATATAATCATTGGTGTTAGTAGTGCTTAGATTAATTCCTTTCTACAAACAACCCTTTTCTTCTTGAATTTCAGTGTATTTCTATAATCAGATTATTACAATGCATTTTTCAGTAAAATAGTGCCTTTTTATAATAAATATTTATCAATTTATTATATATTCACAGACATTATTCTATCAGTGAAGCTTGTGTTAATTGCCAAACACTAACACTTTCTATACTATATAACATATAACATCTCTGTCCTGCAAGTAATGCTGATATTAATCCCTTCCTTCTTAACGTTCAGTGCATTCCTATAGCAACACCATTAACAATACATTTTCAGTATAAATCTTTATCTGTTACACATGGGGTAGCATTGCTGTGTCTGTAAGGCTTACATTAATTCCTGACCACTGACCAGTTGGAAAAGGAAGTAAGAATAACATAATATATGAGTTTGAACTTAGTCAAGTAGAGAAAGGAGAAAAAAGTAGCAAGAGCAAAAGACCTCAACATTAAAGTCATATAAATATTCTTGAGAAAAAAAAAACGAAATGATCTTTTTTTTCTTTTATGATAAATAGTAAAATATAGGAAGAGAATTTTAAGTTGCAGAATAAAAGTTGTGTCATTGTTATTAGGGTAGATCTGTAAAACACCATATTTAATTTTACTTTTTTATAACACAAGTGCTTTACAAACTTTTATTATGTCAGTCCATGGAGGTATGATTTTTTATGAATAATAAATGCTGTATAAATCTTATGCCTGTATATGAAACTATGATCTGTTGTACACTGATAATTATTGCTGTATAAATCTTATGCCTGTATATGGAAGTATGATCTGTTGTACACTGATAATTATTGCTGTATAAATCTTATGCCTGTATATGGAAGTATGATCTGTTGTACACTGATAATTATTGCTGTATAAATCTTATGCCTGTATATGGAAGTATGATCTGTTGTACACTGATAATTATTGCTGTATAAATCTTATGCCTGTATATGGAAGTATGATCTGTTGTACACTGATAATTATTGCTGTATAAATCTTATGCCTGTGTGTGTAGCTATGATTTGTTATTTGTATTCGCTCAGAATGATTTCATTTTATAATAATTTCTTTTTCAGATGCTTTGTTCCCAAAGTGGTTATAAGCAACCCGGTGATAGCATTCTCACGATGCTTTCTGTTTCATCCATACACACAGTTTGTAAAACTTCAAAATATTTCTAACCTTCCAGCACGCTATGATCTCCTGAAGCAAGATTCCTCAGAATATTGTCCAATATCATACCACAGCAGTGAACCTTCTGTAAGCACCTCTCTATTCTTAAAATTCAATTCAGCATCCATTGTACATCAGAAGCAGGAAATATTGAAATTCTAGTTACACAGTATGTATTGAGTCTCAAGTTTCTACAGACTCAAATGAAATTTGTAAATTCTGTGACATATTTAGAATGTGTTTTCAATGTTTGGTTTATGGAAACATAATTCTTCTTGTAGTTCTACAAAGCAAAAATGACAGTACCAAAAATCAATTCAAGAGTCAAGTTGGTATAGAAGTTGATAGAAGCTATTATTGATTCTTGACTAGTATTTCTTTCATCTTAATTTTTGTTGCTTTCTATCACAACTACTCAGACTGTCTGTCACTATTAGTACATAGTGTTTTTGCTTGAACTTCTGGGATGAGGTGTTATTATTTGTACACAGAGTATTGTCCTCTTCTTCACAGAATCGTGTTAAGCATGAGAAGCTCAAGAAAGACGTTCGTAAGGGTATTAATAATATTGGCACAGAGTTTGATTTAATATGTCAATAATTTGATTCAATCTGTCTAAGGAGGGTATACCTCAAAAATCATCAAAGAAAATGCATACACAGAGAATTAACTGTGGAATTTCTACTTGCAGTGAGTGTGGGGGAAAATGTGCCTCAGTTGGTGGACTAACACCTCATATGAAAGTTCACCAAAAAAATTTCTCTAACAGCTACAGCAAGAACTACCGCACATTGACACATCCTGCAAAAGAAAGTCGTATTTAGATGAACTTTCATATGAGGGTTTGTTTTTAGGTGTTATTAATTTCTTTTTATGTTGAAATGTTTAAGATGTAGTTTTTGTGCTGTTTGAATAGTAGTAGTATTTATTCTGAGCTTTGCGATATATATATATATATATATGAAAATTTCACCAACTGAAGATGACTTCTCTCTATAGCTTCTTTGATGATTTTTGAGGTAATAAGGCAAAAGCTTCACAAAGTAAGAATTGGTTTCATGTGCAAAAGGGATACAGTCAAGTGATTATAGCATTCTAACTTCAAGACAAGAAAGAACAAAAAATATGGCCAATGAAAATAGGTCCATTTTTATTAATTTTGAAGAAATCCCAGTATAGTCATTCCTAGACATATATTTAATATATATATATATATATATATATATATATATATATATATATATATATATACTGGGTGCAACAGCAAAATTGTTCAAATCATGTAACAGCAAAATTGTCCATTTGTTAGATTAAGCTCTGAACCATTGTATCTTAAAGGTATCTTATTGGAATTCTCCAAGGTTTTTATAACACTATTGAACTCTACTTTGAGCAATAAGAATTTATAATTACTCTCCAAGCTTAACAGAATAATTGTGATGAAATTGATCATAAATGAAAATTACATGTTCATGATATTTGAACTTTATTTCAATACTCCATGAACTTCCAATCCTTAGGTATGAATAGCTAAGGATTGGAAGTTCATGGAGTATTGAAATAAAGTTCAAATATATATATATATTATTCCAGGATCATTTTCCAACTTATTCAAGATGATCTTCACCTTCTCTAACCTTCTGACTTTCTATCTTGGAGTAACAAGGTACCTCACACATTTCATGTATGATTTCATTTTCAAGTCTTTTTTCACCGCTCTTTGGACTGTGATAGCTGAAACACCTTTTTCATTTGCCAAATAAATGAATTGAGTTGGATCTTTTTTCTAATTGATCTCTTTAGCTCTAAGTTGAAATGATGATTCCTATTCCTGTAGTGACCTCTTGATCCAGTTTTTCTATTCCCTCTTTTTCAAACTTATTCATCATTCTCTTGATGGTTCTTGAATGGACTTTGAAGATGGAAGCCAGAATATGAATGTTGGTACCATTATTGAAGGCTTGAATGATCTTTTTCCTCTCACTATTGATCATTTGAGAAGACAGTGTGTCTGACATGAAACAATTTTAACCTGTTTTCTATTTAGTTTTTTCAACATTCTTACATTTTTCCATTTGGTAGAAGTAAGGGAGTGCAAAAATTGTCCATATTGTCCATTGTTCTAAGTGCTTTTGGCCACTTCTTTAACCATTTTCAAGAGGGTTTGTTTTTAGGTGTTATTAATTTCTTTTTATGTTGAAATGTTTAAGATGTAGTTTTTGTGCTCTTTGAATAGTAGTAGTATTTATTCTGAGCTTTGCGATATATATATATATATATATATATATATATATATATATATATGAAAATTTCTCCGATTTAACCAGTAGAGAAGACAATATTTATGAATAAAAATGAGAATAGGAAAACTGGTAATTGCTGATGCATTTCGTCCAATGTGAACTTTATCAAAGCAAAATACAAAAATTTTCCTTCTGAGTAAGTTATATTACCCAAATATTAATCTACGCCCAGGTTTTTCCCCATTTCACCTTTCTTAAAAAATTACTGCTCTTGCAAACAAATATACATAACAGATTCATAAAATCAAAAGAAAATGGTTGAATACATCAACACAGATATAATGACAATATTCTCCACACGAGACAAATACTGACGTTATTTTTCAGTTAAAAATATGAAAATAGCGTTTCTCTACATTCCAGTTGCTAGGAACATTCTATTTTTGTTTTTATTAGTTACCTTGTTTAATTAATTTCATTTTCGTATTTTGCTTTGATAAAGTCCACATTGGATGAAATGCGTCAGCAATTACTAGTTTTCCTATTGTCATTTTTATTCATAAATATATATATATATATATATATATATATATATATATATATATAATCTGATTTCTGTAAATAAATTCAATTTGACTATCAAGTCCTATGAAAAATGACATGAGATAATGAGTTTGGTACACCTCACAAAACATCTACTTCTAACATGTGAGGCCATCAGTGTGCCCAGCCTGTCCTTTCTAGCAAATTGAGTTTGTTATAAGTTTAAAAAATGTATTTGACTTTTCAAATGTTTATGGTCAAATTTAACCTCTGTTTGATTTTGAGCATCAGAAAATTTTTCAGAAATAGCTACTTTTTCAGGTGGTAATAGTGGGCATCCATAAATTATCTTTACAATATAAAAGATTCATAAAAATGAAAAAAATGAAGATAACTCTACAGGGTTTATTGGAAAACATAGTTAAACAAATAAAGTTTTATTTAAGCACATCAGAACACTTCCATTTCTGCAAGACACTTTCTGTTTCCATAAACTTCTTGTGCCTAGCATGGATACTGATACGACTTGTTTTTTTCTGCTTTGTACTGTAATTCTGTGGGACTTGAGTGTCTGATTTGGTCTCTATGAATCAGGGTACACACTGCACTTACTCTTGTAGTGTTGTCTTGTCATTTTCATAAAAATATCTGGAATTAAAAATAAGCACTTTTTAATGAAATGAAATGAAAGTGAATAATAAAAAAGAACAGACTATATATAAATGAAAACTTTAATAATATTTCTTTAACATACAAAGAATTGTATTGATGGATATTAACTCTAATGAATGCATTAAACTGTTGAAGTTGTACAGATAATTTATGGACACTGTGTTTTAAATAATCTTTTTTTTATTTGGAATGTTGTGTAAGTGGAGAAAAGTAAAGAATATATTTTTTGCTCTCTTATTATTTTTTAAGTTATTTTTTTCTGAGCAATATTAAGCAGAGTTACATAAATATGTCATCATTTCTTACAGAATGATTAAACAAGTTTTGTTGATAATTTCAATATTTCTTGATAAATTTCATTTCATTCAGTTGAATATTTAAAAAACAATAATCATTTCACCCACTGCTGAAGGTTACTGAGTGTTAGAGAATATGAGAAAAACTACTATTAAGGAGAGAGAACAATAAAAGAACAAGAATTAAGAAGACAGAAGATAATGATTGACACTGCATTTCAATTTTTGAAGATTTTGTGCTGATAGTTGAAGATTTTCATCCAGAATTTTGATATAGTCTGCAGATTTAATTCTTCCTCTTACTGCAATTAATTGTCCAGTCCCCCTTGAGCTAAAACAACCCCAAAATATCATCGAGCTGCCTCCATGTTTTAATGTTGCCACTGTGTTCTTTGGGAGAAAAGACTCGCCTTTCTTGTGCCAAATCTTCTGTACATCATTATGTCCAAAAAGCTCAATTTTTGTTTCATGTTTCATAGTACTTGTTCCCAAAAGGAATTTTTTTTTGCACAAGAAAGATTTGTCAAAATTGAACTGAGCAAAAATGTGATATGGTTTATGAAGAGGGGTTCGTCGTGGTCAGTTTCCATGCAACCCATTTCTATTTAAACAACATTGCATTGTGTGAGTACTTATGCTGATACCCATTGTATTCCAAACTTTTGGTGATGTCTTTCAAAACAGCTTTTGGGTTTATATTAACCTTGCAACACAGTTTTTGTGCAGTTTTTGGTGACAATTTGGGTTTTCTTCCATGCCCAAGCAAATTCTCTGTTGTGCCAAACTGTTTAAACTTCTTTATAACAGACTGTACTGTAGACCCAGGGATAGCTAACTGGTTTGAAATAGTGCTGTAACTATTTCCTGAATTGTGAAAGTTAATAATTTTCTGGCTCAAGTCCATGGTAAGCTCCTTTGTTTTCCCCATCATGTTGTTAACATAAGGATAACAATGGTGATACTCAATGCACCACATCATGTTCTTTGCTGGAATTATCACAAATATTCTACTGAATAAATAGTCTAGAAGGCTTCACGATAAAATAATTATGTAAATTACTTATACTTACATGAATCAATCAATTTAAAACGATATTTTCTACTGTATGAATAATTTTGTCTTTTCCTATTTTGCATAATTTGCTTGTCAAATTTGTTGTATTTAACCTCTTGTTCTGAAAATTGAGTTTTATATTCCTTTTTCTGTGATTATTAAGATATAAAAAATCTGGCATCATATGGGCATTAGATTCTGAGAAATGGATAAAATTATTAAAAATTGATGGGTTTATGAATAATTTTGTCATTGACTATAGCTACTTCAACTGTAAAATGATGAGACTTTTGTTCATAAACTTATGCCAGTTCTTCCCATCATAAATCTGTTGTTATCATATGTAATTGTATTATTTATTGTTTCTTTTATATGAGCAATTTAATACTTGCAGGGGATTATCCAACCATTTAGTTCCTTTGATATGCCGCTTACCATTAAAGTGAAGGAACTTGAAGAATTAAAAACACCAGTACAGTTCCAAATTTTTGGAAATCCAAATCCAATCACAGTAAGTTTTAAATAAAAGGAATTCTTAATCGATAATCTATGCTGAGTTCAAAATTTTAAATAACATTCACAAAAAAATTAATCATATTGACTACTTCTTTTTCTTCTATTGTGAATGATCATGGCTCTCCACAATTTCCTCTCCTTTGTAGTTCTTAGTAAAGTTTGTCCTTTTACTATCTCTCCTAATCCCTGTTCTGCCATCCAACCAATTACACAAGCTTGCTAGGTAGGTTTTTTGTGTCATTTTCCTCTGTTCCTCTTACCTTCAACATGTCCTTATGAGTATTAAATTTTCTAAGTTCTTTCCTCTAGTATATTTCTGAGATGAGGTATTATATATACTATTTACATTATTCGGACTATTGTTCTTGTCTTTGTTGCCATATTTATCACAACGTTTTGGCTGTTGTACGCTCAGGCCTTATTTATTTCTTCTTTCCTCATTATGTGCTCTGGAAATTCCACTTGTCTCTCTCTTATTCTAAGTATTCAAAGTGTCCTTTGTGTTTCCATTTTCCCTAAAACATTGCTTACATGTTCAGTCCATTGTATTCTCAGCATCCTTCTGTAGAACCACATTTCTATTGCTTCAAGTCTCTTCTTCATCTGTTAGGAGATTGTCCAACATCCACTGCCATATAGAAAGACTGATATCACATAGAAGCTCAGTACTCTTTTCTTTGTTTGTAATGAAATTTTCCTATTTCTTAATACTTTACTTAGCTTTTAGAAGGCATCTTTTTCTATCCCAATATGCCTTTGGATTTTGGTGTTGCATTTTCTATCTTCTGTTAAAATGCTTCAATTTTTGTATTTGCTTAATTTTGGTCTCTCCAACTCGTAGTTCACATCTTGGGTTGTTCTTTTTGCTGGCAACCAAACATTCTGTCTTCTTATAATTGATGTTTTGTACTCTTTTAATAACAATAATAAAAAATGTTCTCATATATTTGATGATAATCTTATACTTTTATTTTCTTATTTATTATTTCTAAAGTAATAATAATAAATAATATGGTACATTTAATGATAAACTGTTTACTCCAACATCCAGTGTAAAGTATATATGTGTGTTTATGTGTGTATAGTTTTACATGTGTACCTCTGATGCTTGCTCCTTGTCCTAGTGGAGTGGGCTTGTAGGGACCATTGAGTTTGAGAGCAATACCATTGGGCATTCTAAACTCCTGGTAGGTTCAACTTTGGCAGCAAGGCCAAAGACTAAGTGCGACCAACCTCAAAGACCCTAACGGTAGAACAAGCAGATGATGATTATAACAGATCTCAACAGTTGAACCAGTGGATGAAGAGGGCTAGACATGACGGACATACAGAAGTCACCATTTGAAATTATAGCAGTCAACAGCAGTCTGTTACAGTTTCATAACTGGATTCTCCCTGTCTCGTTCCTTCTGTTTCACAGAGGAAGGTCATAAATTCAAATGCGTGAGTCACTTTCTGGCAAGTTGTGGTCCACCATAAACAAATTCATGCCATTGGAATTTTCTTCTACTCTGATTTTCTTTCACCTTCAGCCAACTCTTGGAAAGCCAAATGGTGATAGGAAATGGATGACGAGAGGAAGTTTTGGTGAAACTGGAAGCTTCTAGTCCTGAATCTGCATGTTGGCAGTGAATGTAGTCATCAACACTATCATCATAAAAGAAGCAATCAGCAAAATGAAATTCTTGGATATGAGATAAAAAGACACTGATGACTCTTTTCTTGCTTTCCTTTCTTACCATCTGTAGTTTTTCTTTTCTGTGTCCACTATCAACACTGTGTCATCTGCATATCTAATGTTAAGATTGTGGCTGCCAATAATAGATGTTTGTTGGACTTCTAATTCTCTCAAGATTACTAGACATGAATAATCATTCCCATTTTGTTTCCTTAATTGCAATAACATCCCAACTGTTCTTTTTCTTCTTTTATGTGCTGCATCCCTTTAAGGCATGGGTGATTATGACTCTTCTTGCCTCTGGTAACTCTAATCAATGTTTGATTCTTTAGTATCTGTTTTCATCTCTACTGTGATATCCATTCACACAAACTCATTAGCTAGTTTACTTGCTGTTTTTTTCTGCCCTTCAACATATCCTTCATGTGAGTGTTAAATTTTCCAAGCCCTTTTTTCTCATAACATGTCCCAGAAATTTCAACTGTTTCTGATCTTAAGTATGAACTGATATTGAAAGTGGAATTAACAAGCCGAGTCCTTCATAATCTTTTGCATTAACTTTACACTTAAACCCATTTTTGCTCTGATATATCTGCTTGTGAGCATTTTGACAAGTTTTTCAGTATCCTCTCCCATGATTCTCATTTCTCTTTAAAGAATGTATTATTTTTATTATTATTTGAATGATTCATTTTCTATGGCTTATCAACCCTTTAGATGTTATTTAAAGCCAGAAAATATTTTTAGACTGTAAGAATTTTTTTTTTTGAGATAATGGTTCAGTGATACAAGTCTTACTAATTAACTCATAGCAGGGGGAAGAAGACGTGGATTGCATGTAAGGGAACATAATGAACCCAACAGGAATTGGAACTTGGCTCTCCAATTACCAATTGCCAATCATTATCTATTACACTACCCATACATCCAAGTTTACAGCACCTGGTATTCCCAAAGAGTCACCCATCTAGGTACTGACCAGGCTTGACATCACTTAACTTTGGTGATTGTATGAGAACCAGTGTTTCAATGCGATATGGCTGTAAGCTGTTGCTGCTGCTATTATTATTATTATTATTATTATTATTATTATTATTATTATTATTATTATTATTATTATTATTATTATAGACGATTTATTAGCATAACTGGTACTGAAAAGCTTTTAGTTTAAACCATTTCCCAAAATCTGGTCAAATATCATAATTATTTTAGAAGAATTTCTTAATCAAGCTAAGAACTTTTCAGCACCCCCTTACACAATAAAGAATTTATTAGCAT
>OZ010603.1:62737564-62760064 GCA_963932145.1 Acanthosepion lycidas | reverse complement strand
CCGGTTTCGGATCTAGGTCGATATCTCATAGTAGTTCACACATGTTGACGGTGGTTGATGCTCCCCTGCTGACAGCTGCTGACCGCTCGTCCTGACCGTGATAGGTCTGTTCCTGGCCACCTGTTGACTGCCTGTTGAACTTCCGTGTGACCCCTTTTATAGCGTTTTTTATGGCTTAACAGGCTTGAAAAACGAAGCGAGTATAATTAGGAGGGAAGCATTTTTATTGGACGAAAAACATTTTAAATATTATTTTATTTATCGACCGGAAATCGTGTGTCGGGAACATTTGTAAACGAAGATAATGGTCATTTTGTGACGGGGCTTTGTCCCGTTCACATCCGGCTCTTTATTTGCCTGTAAATCAGCCGAGATATGTCTTATTTTATTTTATAACAGCGCCAACTCTGCGGTGGTCAATGCTGACGCTGGTTCAAGCTGGTTGTTGATAGATAAATAGATAGTAACCGATTGGTTAGCCCTTAGTTTTGTTCCTTTCTACTGACCGACTCAATTGAGTAGAACAAGAAATTTGCAGTTTAACAATGTTTAACATTATATCGAGAGTATAGCTGGCTTCTTCAAGTTATGTTTGAAAATTGCCTACAAGAATAAAAATATATTTAAAAGTACAAGTCTATGTACAACCGTCGCTTTCCTTGAGAAAAGCGGTTGTACTAGAAATCAATACATCAAAGCGAAAGAAACACAGCCAGCGTGAATGAAATGCAACTTAGACGTAAGTAACTGATAGGGGTGTACTCAACTTGAAATTTTCTGGCAGTTGATTAGTTAGTAAGAGAAATTAATCAAATATTTTACTGTAAATCTTATGGAACTCTTTTGTCATTTTGTTCATGCCCTCATGGTGGGACGTTAGTAACTTGCATTTTTAATTATCTTTCTATATTTTTATAACACTTACTGCCATTCTCTACATCCAGTGGTTGAACCACGTTTAGTGGTCCGGTCCTCAAGGTCTTAGAACAACATTTTAATCATAGGGCTAACTCTGCGCTGGTCAATGCTGACACTGGTCCAAGCTGGTTGTTGGTCGTTGACCGCTTCGATCCACACCAACTCTGCCCACGTTATGTTCTTGATCTCAGAGTAGTGGAAAATTGAAGGCCCTAGTATTGCAGCGCTGGTTCAAACCGTGGCTGGTGCTATATTAAGGAAGAAAAATATCTTCACAACGAAAAATAAAACGAGAGATTTGTGGGATCAATCTTCAATTGATTTATATAACTCTTGGTACACCAAAAATTAACCCTTCCCGCATCAATCTCTATAGTGACACTGGGACTTGCCTAAACTTCTGGAGGAACTGGGTCCAAAGCCTTGGAATCAGGAAATCCAGTGGCAGCTGACGTGGATTTCAGAGGCACTCGATGCGTGTTCTCAGCCCAAAGTCTCCGAATTCCCTAAAGTCATCTGCTTATATGCACTTCGGCCCAAAACTGGCGTCGGTCCGAAGAGTTCTGGGGATTCGGTGATTCCTCAGTTTTCATTAATTTCAATAAAGTTTTCTTTGTTCCCTATTTCAGCTTTCTTAATCAACTTTTCAGATTTGGAGAATGATCCACTTCCCTTGGGAGTAGTCACAGGGATTGCTCCTCCCTTAATTCCAACTTGCTTCACTTTGCATCTCGCACCGCTACTCCGAGCAGGCGGGGTTAATTCTGCCCCTTCCTCCTTCCTTCTAGGTATTCTAACTCTGCCTACTTCAAGTCTTGCATTGGCCTTGTAACAAATTTAGTTTTTAAAGTGGGTAGGAGAAAAAGCGTGGTTTATTCTCCTCATTAATTTCAATTATCTGATTCATTTCCTGCACCCACTTGTCCAGCGAAAACACAACCCAGATCACCTTCTCATTTTAACCTTTCAAGGGATAGATAAAAAATTATTTTCCAATTTTTTCGTCAGTGAAAATATATGTTTGTTTTACCTAAGTTCTCAACAAAGAGACACGCCGTTTTCTATCCTTGGGCTGGTCGCCGTCTTAGTGGAAACATGAACCAGATCACCTGCCTGTTATAACGGATCTATTTTCATAATCCTAACCCTCGCAGCAGGTTCATTCTCTGTTTTTATTTCTCAATTCATTTTCGCTAACGAAAATATAATTCTCGCCTGTTTCTCTATTCGACAATGACATGTGCTTTTCTAATTTCCCAAGAAAGAGATAAAGCCATTTCCCAGTTTGCTCTACCAGCATGCCAGATTTTCGATAGATAAAAAAAGTAAACTCTTGGTGCATAATTCCAATTCGTAGGGATGAGGCAACACAGACCGCCCTTTTTTCACATTCACATTACCAAAGGAAGTGCCTTCCATTTTCTCTTTCTATATCTCTATCTTCCAGTTTATATTTCATTTTAGGCTTAACCCTTTTTCTGCTTAGAATTAATTTTTAGCCACCTTTCAGACTCGGTGTCACACTAGGTAACCTTGAAATATTTGGGAAGGATAATAGAATAAACCAGAACCTAAACTGTCAACAAACCGCCTGCATGCGGATAGAAAATGAATTCAGAAAATGTACAAAAATAGAAAGGGGTGTAAGACAAGGATTCGTCTTCTCACCGGACTTATTCAACCTATACAGTTAGGCAATTCTGAGAGAATTGGAAGATATGCAAATGATACTGTGTTGATAGCAGGCATAGAAAAGAAACTACAAGAACTCTTACAGAAGGTAGTGAAAGAAAGTGTGATGAAACAACTAAACCTCAATTGCACAGAAACAGAATGCATGGTTGTTAGAAAAAAAAAAACAAAAAAAAAAACAGCCTAATATGCAAAGTACCAATTGGAGATAACAAAATCAAACTAGTATTCCTAGATGCATTGAGATAGCGAAATATGCCTTCCAAAAGCCAAGCAAAGAATTAAGAAACAGAAAAATTTAATTAGAAACAAAGAAAAGAGTACTGAACTGTTATGTAATATATTTCCTCCTATATGGTAGTGAATGCTGGACAATCTCATCATAGATGAAGAAGAAATAAGGTTCTTCAGAAGGATGATGAAAATACCATGGACTGAACATGTGAGCAATGAGGAAGTTTTAGAGAAAATGGAAACAAAAAGGACATTCACATTTAACATCAGAAAGAAAGAGTTGATATTTTATCTAATCATGTATCATAATTTATATGGTCCCTTATCATTTATATGGTCATTCATTAGATTTTATCTAATCATGTATCATAATTTATATGGCCCCTTATCATTTATATGGTCATTTATTAGATTTTATCTAATCATTTATCATAATTTAGATGATAATTTATTATAATTTATATTTATCGGTGCATGGCCAAATTGTTAAAATGTTAACATTCCAACTACATATGTTTAAATTTTACAGTGGAGGTGGGGGATTTTATTATTATTAGGTTGGTGCAAAAATAATATCGTTTTTTGACGTATTTTTTAACGTCAAAAAACGATATTATTTTTGCACCAACCTAATATTATCAGCCTGGGGAGATGATCCCGGCGAGCAGCACCTATAGGAATTTCTGAAAAACTATACCACGAGTTGACCCCAGGCTTTGTGAAGTGAAATTGTGTCGATGAAACTGTTTGGAGCACAAAGCCACATGCCGTCACTTAATGGGTAATCTAACTAGAGATGGTGTTTCAATAAAAGCACCCACCCGCTAGTAGCATGGCCACTCGTGGAGATGCATCGCTCTAAAACACATATTGACTGAAATTCTTAAATAAGTAATAGGCCATGTGATTTTTGCCATCTGTCATGAGCGTAAACAGTGCAATATCGGGAATTATTCCAGAGTTAAATCTCAAAAATCTCAGTCAGCTTTTCTCAACCTTTTTTACTTCAGGGTGCACTTTTTTACTTCAGGGTGCACTTTTTTTTACTTCAGGGTGCCCTTTTTTTTTACTTCAGGGTGCCCTTTTTTTACTTCAGGATGCACTTTTTTTTACTTCAGGGTGCACTTTTTTTACTTCAGGGTGCCCTTTTTTTTTACTTCAGGGTGCCCTTTTTTTACTTCAGGATGCACTTTTTTGTACTTCGGGGTGCACTTTTTTTTTTTTTACTTCGGGGTGCAATTTTTTACATCAGGGTGCACTTTTTTTTCAACTTCAGGATGCACTTTTTTTTTACTTCGGGGTGCACTTTTTTTTACTTCGGGGTGCACTTTTTTAATTCAGGGTGCACTTTTTTTTACTTCAGGATGCACTTTTTTACTTCGGGATGCACTTTTTTTTACTTCAGGATGCACTTTTTTTTTACTTCAGGATGCACTTTTTTTTTACTTCGGGATGCACTTTTTTTTACTTCAGGATGCACTTTTTTTAACTTCAGGATGCACTTTTTTTTACTTCGGGATGCACTTTTTTTACTTCCGGGTGCACGTTTTTTACTTCAGGGTGCCCTTTTCTTACTTCGGGTGCACTTTTTTTTACTTCAGTGTGCACTTTTTTTTCCTTCAGGGTGCACTTTTTTTTACTTCAGGGTGCACTTTTTTTTTTACTTCCGGGTGCATTTTTTTTTTTACTTCAGGGTGCAACGTTTTACTTCAGAGCGCAGTTGTGACTTCGTAAAACTCTGAGGCGCATCTTTAATTTTAATAAGGAAAAATTAGTCATGAAATTTGAAAATATGAAATTTTGGTTTAATATTCGCCTGGTGTAATTTTCATTTAAAGGGATTTATGAAGAATCTGCTATATTTCTTTCACAGAGGCCAATAATGATGGATTTAAATCCGTTGAGGAAGGCAAAAGGGAAAGGATTATCCACTACTTGAAGATTAAGGGATTTCGCATTCAGTTTAACATATCAAATGACAAAGACTTGACTTAGACGTGGAAGCCATGTGCTTGGTGTCTCGAGCTTTTTAAAATAAAGAGTTTTTTAAATGTAAAAATGATTCATAATTTACTATTCTGTTAACTTGGGTAGCACCTGGCTACTTTTCAGTGCGCATGCGTGCACTCAGTGCGCATGCGTGCACTCAGGAACGCTGGGTTAGTGAGTGATGATCTCCAAATAATAGGAGTTGTTTGGTTGAGATAAAAATGAAGTTAAAAATTTGATCAAATGTTTCTTGAGAATACTTCCAGGGAAATTATAGGTTCCTGCCTGTTCAGAACTAATGTGAAGATAATGAGATAAAATGAAAAATCTATACGACTACATGTTCCACCTCTTTTATAAAGAAGAGAAACGCATCGATGACATTTTCATTTCATCTTATAATTTCCAATACCTACCGTTTTTACTAATTGTTCACACAGTACAAGGGCTCAAGAGCCACTCCAGGCAGAGAGTTACTGAATAATTAAAATGAAAGGTATAAAATTTCCAATTATTTAATACCTATACATACCTAAGAACTGAAAATTTTCAGATTAATATTTTGATATTTTCTTTTTGTGTATTTTTGTCGTTTTCCTGTAAGTTACACCCTCGTGGAAATTAATTGAAACAATCCCTTTAGTTTCCTTGCTTTCATCATACGGCCAGTTTTAGACCCACTGGAGTAACAGGGTGTAATCGATTTCTATTTTTTCCTCAGAGTAGGTCATTTGCAGTGGTATGCAGTAATATGAATCTATTTTCGGGGTGTATGATGAAATTTGTTTGAACTTGAAAAATAGTAATGGCATCATATTTTCATCACGCCCAGACACTATTGTATCGACTTTCGATTAGTTGTCCTACAGCCATTGTCTGCGTACGAAAATTGTAAAGCTGCACGAACACACTGGCAAGCCTTACCAGTAAGCAAATCAAATTACTATTGACTGGCTCGGAAACCCTCTTGATTTAAATCCAATCGTAAATCTGTGTCAATCTGCAAGAAAGACTTTGTGGAATGGACATACGAAGTACTGACACGTGGAATGGGTCATGTTTCATCGGAAAAATATGAAAAAGGTAAATAATAACGGAATTATTCGTTTTGTTTCATTTAATTTGCACAAGGGTGTATAAGGTAAATAAATTATTATTTTAATTTATTGTTCACACAGGAGGAATGTCGTATCTTAATAATTTTCGGTAAAAAGTTGTTTTTATTCTATCTAAAACTGATTAATTAATAAAACATGTTTTAATAATGTCTACACTATAATTTGAATCTAATTTCTTCCTATTTACATAATTTACATTGTTTGGATTATTGCCCTTATCTTTCACGACGTTTCGGCCGTTGTATACTCAGGCCTTCTTCAGGTGATATACGTTGGAATTTCGAACCAAAGATACATGACCCAGTAAATAAAAGCGTTGGTTGAAGTAATCCAGTAACTTGACCGAATGATTTGTGAGTTCAATAACTGGCCACAGCAGAGGTGAGCAAAAACTTGAAGAGTTGAGTTACTAAAGAGAAATAAATGAAACTGAGATATCCTGAAGAGGCATGACACGTGGAACTAGAACAATCTAGACCGGTGGACGAAATGAAAGGCTAGGTTCAAAATTCCAATCAGTAGTTGGTCTACAGTCAAAGTTGTAGTTGAGAAAAGAATTTAATCTCCAGCGAAGATTTACTGATCATCTCTGCTGTTGTTGATTGAAGATGAGTCGTTTGAAGTCACCAACATATATTTCGTAGCGCATGCGCTAGTGTTGAGGGGAAGAAAAGCTAGCTAGTCAGGCCTTGTCTTATGGTTGAACGGCTTGGAGAGGGTTGCATCTCTGTTGCTGTAAGTCGATATCGGTGGATTTTATGAGAAATTTTTCCCTGAAATTACACTCGAAAAAATAGGTTTTCTCTGATTGGTCAAATATTTCCCATGGTGATCTTAATCTCTAACCAATCGACACTTTGACTTAAACGGTGTGTATTGTATGTAGAATCTTTTTGGCATGTGTGAAGATATTGTCTTTTATTTGGTAGAAAGAACAGGTTTTAATATGTTATGTATGTGCGTATGCAGTTGTGTTGGAAATAGGGTTATATATATATATATATATATATATATATATATATATATATATATATATATATATATATATACCACGTGTAACAGAAATATTGTCCAAATCGTGTAAAAGCATGGGGTAATTCCGGGTTTTCAGGTAAGACGTTTAGTCACTTACACACCTTTTGCGTTATTCAGCTAGAAAGAGAACAGGTTAAATCGTTTTGTGTCAGCCCTACTGTCGCCTCAAACGAGCAATGGTGAGAGGAAAAAGATCATTCAGGTAATGAATGGTACGAACATTCGTAATCTGGCTTCCATCTTCAAGTCCACTCAAAAGCCATCAAGAGAACGGTGAATAAGATTAAAAAAGAGGGAACAGTAAAGAGGAAATCTGGAACAGAAGGTCCCAACAGCAAGAGGGGTCGTTTATTTCAACTTAGAGCTAAATACATTCTTATTGTTCAAAGTAGAGCCCAATAGTGTTATAAAAACCTCGGAGAATTCCAGTAAGATATTTTTAATCGTTTCTAACATACAACGGTTTACTCTAAGAATTGGACAATTTTGCTGTTACACGATTTGGAGAATTTTGTTGATACATCCGGTGTGAATACCGTCGGCTTTATCTCGTATCCAAGAATTTAATTTCTTCTTTTCTGGTCGTTTCTTTATGATGATGGCGTTGATGATTAAGTAAACCAATTCTTATCTGGTAGAGCCGAGTGCATTGACTGCATAGTAATGTTCGTGGAAGACGAGTTCCATTTTGTTGACGCTTTCTCACTTGTCGTTTGACTTCTTCCTTTTCTCTTCTGGTGGTTTCAAAGTATTTGTTTCCGATGGTGATGGAACATCGCCAGTTAGGTACGATCTTCTAGTCGTGTTTCAAACGAAAAGTGAACACAGATGTCAACACCCAGCAGTGACAGACTGTTTAATGCATAAACGCAATCTTCAGGCTATACACTCTATTCCTCATATTGAGCACTTTAACTCAGCATACCTTAATATACATACATACATACATACATATATATATATATATATATATATATATGACGTTACTAGCAGATAATGAATCAACATTTGTTACCACATAGAGTCAGATTAAACATGACACATAATGTCAAGTGGCGAACAGAGATGTGTATGCATGTTTTTTTTGTGTGTGTGCGCGTATATGCTCTTTTCTGTGTGCTTGCATTTCCGCTTCATCTTTACTCATGACCATTTTCAGAAAGCTGAAGCACTGAAGTGCTTCACTATTCACGATGTCACTCACCCTTCAACTAAAACAACCTACCCCGATTCTAGATTCTACACGCCTAAAAACAGGCGGGAGTTTTTGTTCTCCCCAATCATCTTTTTTCTTTTGCATTTCTTTCTCTCCTGAAGATGATGATGCATCGAGTAGGTGCCATGATGTCGTCTTTTTGGTTTTCGTTTTGTGGCACTGCAGATTCTTTGATGGCTGCATCACAGATTATGCCACAAAAGAAAAGGATTTCGAAGAGAAGAACTAAAACAGAAGGCAAAGATATATATATATATATATATATATATATATAAAAGATATATATTAGGTTGGTGCAAAAATAATGACGTAATAATGTCGTTTTTTGACGTTAAAAATACGTCAAAAAACGACATTATTACGTCATTATTTTTGCACCAACCGAATATATTAAAGATATATATATATATATATTAAAGATATATATATTTACATATATATATAGTAAAGATATATATACATACATACACACACACACACACACACACATATATATATATATATATATATATATATATATATATATATATATATATATATATAAAGATAAATATATATATATATAGTAAAGACATATAGATGTACATAGAGTAAAGATATACATATATTGTAAAGATATACATATATATATATATGTAGTTAAGATATATATATATTTTTTTTCTCTCAATAAAATAATTTATATATCTCTCGATAAATTAATTTAATAGGTCGAGCACTGTGGGGAGTGACGAATTTGTAAACAGTCCCTAATACAAGACTCTGCTAGCGATTGAGTTCTCCGAGTGACTGGTATGTTCATGAAAAAATAAATACGCAATATATATATATATATATATATATATATATATATATATATATATATATATATATATATAATACAAAAATAAATTATCTTCAAATAAATACACCGGGCGTCGATGGCCTAGAGGTTGGAACCTCCAACTGATACCAAAGTGATCGGATGTCTAGCTAATGTCAGATTAATATGCCTTTGCACTAACTCTCCCCATATCCTACATAATCCTGTAACTAAAGGAAGAACCAAAGATTGTGTAGAAGAGGGATATTGGGAAGTAGTCCTCAATATATATATATATATATATATATATATAAAAACTTTAAAATTCAGGAGGTCAGTTGAATCTACTATCTTGGTTTTAACCTTACGGCATCCTCAAGCAATTTTTATCAAATGACTTCTCGGTGCTTTTTTATTTAAAAAAAAAACAGAACGCGACATTATTATTTTAAAAAATAAACTAAAAAAAAAAGGCATGACTTTGGGTGTAATAGAAATGGAGGAAGAGAAGGATGTGAAGAAAGAAGAAGAAGAAGGGAATAGAAGGACACAAGTGTATTGTAAATGTATTGGTGGGGTGGGGGGGATAAATTATTTTTTTTATCCAGCCTCATATGCACTTAAGAACATTTTTTCTGTTATGTAAGCAAGGACATAAGTCTTCGGATTTCTGGTTTAAAGGATTTTTTGGATCCAGAAATGTCATAATCGCTAATTTTACTGTTGGCAGAGGCTGTAAATATTATTGTGATTGTTGTATGGTTTTGCCTTTTTTATATATTTTTTACAGTTTTGTTTTTTTATATGTGCAAGATACGATATTTAAAAGTTAAATAACTTCACCATTTGTGCACTAGTTTATTACTAACCAAGCACAGACTTAAGTGTACATGTACATGCGTGCACACGTCTGTATATATATATATATATATATATATATATATATATATATATATATATATATATATATATATATACACACACACAGACGTGCGCACGCGTGTACATATATATATATATATATATATATATATATGTGTATATATATGTGCGAATAGATGTGTACATGTGAGTATAGACAGGCGTATAATTACATATATATATATATATATATATATATATATACACATAAATTTTTAAAATAAATCTCACCTCCTCTAATTAATTCTTATGTCAACAAATCCAATTAAGAAACGAAATATTAACCCAGTGAACATATGTAAGTATGTGTATGTATGCGTGCAGGTGTATATATATATATATACGCGCGTGTGTGTGTGTGTGTGTGTGTGTGTGTGAGAGAGAGAGAAAGAGAGAGCATATATTAGGTTGGTGCAAAAGTAATGTCGACATTATTTTTGCACCAACGTAATATATGTATAAGTATTTACCATTTAAGCATTAACATCATTGGTATAATATATATATATATATATATATATATATATATATATATATATATATATATATATATATATATATATATATGCACATATATAAAATATTTATTGTCTAAGCCTTAATACCAAATATTTATATAAAAACGTAAATAAAGGAAATACAACTTCCCCAGCAATAAAATAAATAGAAAAAAACGTAAGTAATAAATTGCTGATATTCGCTGAAGCGTGGACGGGCTGGTCCATCTACGAAACTCTGGAGTCGGGATGCTGAAGGTAACATCAATTCGCTAAGTCACAAAATTTACTCACATTAATACTATATATATAAGGCACGGTGGAGTAATGGATAGCGGCCTGGATTGGGGAATCAGAGATCCAAGTCGAATCCATTACATTCACTTACGTCCTTGGGAAAGGTGTGAATCCTCTTCTTCTCCCTCCAGCTATGGGTAAATAGCAGGACAGACTGGGTTCTATAGCCTTTGATGGCAACTGGTCTGGGAGAAGGACAACTCTGAATTGGGGACCTTGTCGCACGTAGTGCACCAGGTCTCTGTATTCGGGCCTTCAAAAAGTATGGATGGTCCTGCACGAAACCTTCACCACTATAATCAAATCTCATGTGCTGTTGTCGGTCTGCCGGTTTCCTGGTAACTAATCTGCTTGACCCTCATACGTCGAATTCGAAGGGAGAGTCGAGAATATATATATATATATATATATATATATATATATATATATATATATATATATAGATAGATATAATCACACATAAATATATAACTTTTATACAAGAATGAACGTTCTGAAAGGATTTTACCCGCAAACATTTAAGAGCACAGAGCTAAATGTTCGAAGTGATCGGGTCATCTTAAATTCTGATAGACGGTAAGGATTTAATCTTTGACCCTTTAAACTTGTTTCAATTTATCTCAGAACAGACCCGATATTACACACATATAAAACTATTTAAAGGAGTTTGTTTTCATGAAGCCTCTCCGACTGGATTTTTGTTTTTAATCAAACTTGATTTAACTTAGATGTTAATACAGATCTTCTTCTTCTTCTGCCGTGTCCCTTCAGGATGTCAGTGACAATGGTTCTGCCTAACTCTACTGGAAATCGGAGAGCCTAGTTCCAATTCCGTGCCCTTATCCATTACACCATCCGTATCTGGCATTCCCAAGCGGTCACCCATCTAGTCATGACCGGGCTCGACGTGGTTTAACTTCGGTGATCGTACAAGAACCGATGTTTAAACGTAATAAGGTAAGTCCATTATAACACCCGCATATCCAAGCTTACATCACTTGGCATTCCCAAGCGGTCACCCATGTAGGCATTTACCAGGCTCGTGGTGACTTAACTTCGTTGATCGCACAAGAACAGATATTTCAACGCAATATGACGGTAATCTTACAGCACCTGGTATTCCCAAGCTGTCATCCATCTATGTTGCTTAACTTCTGCGATCGTACGATGACCGGTTTTTCAATGTAACATCTCTGTAACCCGTATGCACTCAATAAACCAAGATAATTTTACGTCGAAACTCCCATCATGCCATATATAATAATAATAATAATGATAATAATAATAATAATAATCTTTTTTTTTTTTTTTTTTTGCCAGTGGAAAGTGTTATGCTGCCATTTCTAAACTTAGGTCCCTGGGCGGGACCCGGAAAGAAATGTGTAAACGCCAGAAATCAAAGAAAATAAAAATAAGAATAATGATAATAATAATAATAATAATAATGATGATAATAATAATGATGATAATGATAATAATAATAAGAAGAATTTATGACTAATGCATTTGATAAATTCTTGTGTGTAAGATCGTTTTTTATTCACATCTATAGACGCTAAATATATAAACAACAATTTATCAAATGCATTAGTTATACATAAAAATAGGTTTAATCACAACTTCAATCTAAAGAATGCCACATTTACAAGAGAAAGAAGGAAATTACTTGAAGAGTAACTGAAACTCACCTGAAAGCGAAAAACTCAGCTGAAAACGAAAAACTCACCTGAAAGCGAAAAACTCACCTGAAAGCGAAAAACTCACCTTTCGAATGATGCTACATTTGTTTACAAGGATTGATTTGTGTATATTTACGAAATTGTATTTTTTAATTCCGGCATTCTCAAGTTTGATGGAACCAATTTTACGTCAGTTAAGATGATGTTATATAAATGGACAAACTGAATTTTTTTTTCTATTGATTTTTGTTTTCTTTTAAACACACTTCAATATCCGTCCCATATGGAGAAATAAAAATTGATATGAACTTTGGCAAATTTATCGATAAAGCAAAACACCTATTTCAGACATTTACTGGGAAAGACTCCTCGAAGCGAAACAGTCTTGTGCCAAAGTCTGATTTATGCTCTACCTGACTTCATCTTAAGACTAATATAAAAAAAAAAATGTTTATTTTGGGGAATAGACGAATAGATTAGAAAAAAATGTGGAAGTTGAAATTGAACTGCAGCAGGAAACTAAATTGAAATTCATCCGAATATATTCGACACGGAGCTATCGTCTTCAGCCTGTATTATATTCCTTACAATAAAAAAAATTGTTTGAAAAGCTGTCAAAGTAAAGTAAACAGTTATCTCTGCTCAGAAATTATGAGTATATACGATTATATACGTGGATTAACTGGCCATAGTTGGGTGTAATCGGCAGACATGTTCAACAAAAGGAATTTACAAAGTTTCCAATATCAAGAAAAGAAAGAAAAAGAACAGGGCAAAATAATACTAAGAAAACAATAGATATACATGCAAGGCAAAACTAGGCAAAGCAACGGCAATAAGGCAAAAATTAACAAAGAGAGGCGTTAACACATAAACACTACAATAAAATGAGAAAGAACAAATATGGCGGATGAAACCGAGTCTTCCATTTTTATTGGTTAGGAAGAAATCCCAGCATGCATCTGTACGATTTGCCTATAAATATGGAAGGTGGGGAATATTTTTAGCAGTCACTCTCATGATTGAAGGTGGATTTAGATTGGGATTTTGGACTCGTCCGTATCGTTGTTCCACAAGTCTCTGGATGTCTATTTTCTGTTACGTTCTTGTATCTGTCTTTTTCTGTTCTTCCGATGTTTTTTTTTTATATTTTTGTCCTCGTTCGATGTGAGGGGGAATGACTAGTATGGTGGAATCGCCCCCACAGCAACCAGCTCCAGCAACCCCGGGAATAGCGGCTTTGGGATTAAATAAGTCCCGACGATTATGGGGTTCTACAGGAATAATGTACCAAAGGGAATGAATTATTATTAGGTTGGTGCAAAAATAATGACGTAATAATGTTTTTTGACTTTAAAAAATACGTCAGAAAACGACATTATTACTTCATTATTTTTGCACCAACCTAATATTACTGAGGCACTAAAGCTAGTTGAAAAAAAAAACAACTATTTCCTTGTTGACGACCTATGTGCCAACACAGTGATTCATTGGCGTCAGCAGGGAGGCAATAGAAGAGGCTTTGAAAAGCCCTCCAAATTCAAACAAAAGTCTTGGCACGCAGATCAAAATCTATGTGGGACATCCTGCTGGTGAACGAAGAGCAAGCCAAAAAGTGTGACAGCCAGCGTGCTGACAACAAAGTCAGTACGTCTGCAAACAGAATACATGGGAACACGAAAGACAAGCGTGGCTCTACTTGGGGGTGCCCATGGATGTAACAGAGAAGTGGTTGGGGTCTTTGAACAAGTAGATGTGTCCGCATCGTCAGTAAAGCGGGCATTACGCCTGCTGAGTTTATTCTACAAATCACAATGTCCCGCAAAGAGTTCAGTGACATCCCGGACATCCTCGCGATTGTGGAAGTTTGACGTTGTCACTGATGGTTCTGCGGAGCTGCGGGCTACTTGACAAAGATGTACCCCGAAAAGAACCCGGTTCCACCAACAACAACACTAATAAGTCCAGCAGTAACTAAACCATCAACACCCGAAGAAGCAGTGGGGAGGGAAAAGTCTGGCCAGATTCCTCAGCAGCTTCAATGAATGGGAAAAAGTCACGAGGGAGAAAGGGAAAAAATTGGCTGCCCCTCCTTCCCTGCTGGATGTTCCAGCAAAAGAGGCTGTGAAGGAGAAGCCCAACCAGCAACCTGACCAGCAACAATGGGAGCGGCCGGTGGTGCATCAACACAAAGAGTGACCACCAGAACAGCAGCCAAAACAAGAGGCCAAGAAGCAGCGATAGAAGCCGACTCCAGAGATGTTCACACAGCAGTCAGAGCCCTGGCAGCAGCAGCAACAGCAGACTCATTTGGCTGAGCAACAACAGGAACAGAGGCGGACACTGGAACTGTCTCAATTGGACTTATTCATGGAGGTGGAGGAAGTGCCTCCATCTATGATACGGGGGAGGGATGAAGAGGAAGAAGAGAATGGGAAATATATTAAAAAAGAAAGGAAAGCTGGGCGCGGTAGGGCGGAGAAGGTCCTGCTTGACGCTAAACCCGATTCACTCCGACTTCGCCAGCAAGAGCCAGCAGCTGCAGCTACTACCAACTATCAGACAAGGCAGGGAGTCTTTCTTCTTCTCCTTCTAGGGCTCCGTCGTCGTCTTCTCTCTCCCCAACCCATCTATTGTGGAAAAAAGAAAAAGGCGCTCCCTAAAAGGAGAAAATATCTGCCAGGTTGATTGGGAAGGCCCTCGAGATGGACCTTTCCTCTCAGAGGAAGACCCTCATGAGGCCTTTGTTTAATTTTACCTCCGTGGACGGGATGTCGACAGAAGACCTGACCAACATTCTTCATACCATCAGTGTAATTACTATGACCCGAAATACCGTGGGAGATATCAAAGTATGGGACCATCTGGCGGGCTCAGCGAATGCCTTCCCAAAGATCCGGATGACCCAAATTGAGTCTCCAGATTTAAAAAGACTTTCAAACATATGCTCCGGGAGGGTACCATTATCTCTCCGAAATAGAGGTCACGGATTCACACTGCTTTCGAAAACGCAATCCTGGAATTTAAAAACTTTAAAGACAGTTGTCTTACTACTGTTCCCCTAGATTAGTGATTCCCAAACTTTTTTCTCTAAGCCGCATTTTCAGAAAGAAAATTTGCTCGCGAATTTTATGTGATAAAAAGTACATTTAAAAATTAAAAGAAGTTGGGAGTGGTTTAAATTTGAAGTCTGAAAATTATCATTGATAACTCTCTTCTCCAATTTGCGAACCCTAGTTAGTATATTCTTAATACTTGATATAATGCATAAATATCACAATGATAAAATCGATCAATAATTATTTATAACTATTTAGACTGGGATTCATGCAGGTAATTACAAGTAATTTATGATAATATTTTAAATTTTGAAATCATATTTATTCTGTTCGGTGATGATGAAGTTTGCCTTCTGTTCAGTGGTGATGAAATTTAAGTTCTGTTTGGTGCTGATGAAGTTTAACTTCTGTTCCGTAGTGATGAAATTTGGGTTCTATTCAGTGGTAATGAAATTTAGGTTGTGTTCGGAGTTGATGAGATTTATGTTCTGTTCGGTGGTAATAAAATTTAGGTTCTGTTCAGTGGTGATGAAATTTAGGTTCTGTTCAGTGGTGATGAAATTTAGGTTCTGTTTTGTTCTTGTGAAATTTAGGTTTTGTTCGGTGGTGAAGTAATCACTTTGTTTTTGTGACGCCAGAACAATAAGTAAAGCATGATTGATAAATGTTATGGTGTAGTAGTTAGCAATGAGGCGAGCATTTAAATTTATTGTGTTAAAATTTGTAGAACACCAAGTGGTATAAAGTTACATATGTATTGCTATTGAGGTGAAGAACATATAGACTGCTGTAATTTTGATTCGTCCTACATGTCGGAGAGTTCTTGGCCAAAACGTTGATTCTATAATAAAATCTATAGGAAAAACGCCATTAGAATGACAAAAATAACACTATAATTTACACATTCATGATATCACCCATCAGCTAAAAGACCTGAAGATGACCAGGGAGCACTTGGCTGAAATGTTGTGCATATAATAACACCTGTGGTAAAATGGCATCTTAGGGAAAAAAATAAAACAATAATCAACAGGGTACTTGGTCAAAAAGTTCTGTCAATAACAAACTCTATAATACTCACAATGAGAACTATAGATGAGTGCCTGAAGATGACCAGAGGTGAATTTGCCGAAACGTTGTGTCAATAACAACCTCTATCATATTCCAGGATTAGAACAATGGATGGACTCTGACGATGGCCAGAAGTTACTTTGCCGAAACTTTGTGTTCATAATTACTTATATAATAACCAAGATGTGACAAGAGTTCGAATAAATTGAAGTATATTGACAAGACCACATCTCAAAAATGAAATAAAAGAAAATAGAAAATATGGAGAACCATGATCGTCAACCTTCTGAAGGAATTCGGCACCGAAAAGAAGAACTCTGACTTTTGTTTAAGTCCAGATGCAAAATTTTATAGATAGTGAATAGCAGCTGTTGTGTTTTATTAACAACTTTACGAAAGCGATGGCGAGATAAAGAAAGAACGAGTGAGAGAGAGCAATATAGAAAAATAGCAAGAGAGAGAGAAAGAGAGAGAGAGAGAAAGAGAGAGAGGGGAAAACGGCGAGAAATAGAAAGAGGGAAAGAGTGTGAAAGGGAGAGAGAGAAAGAGAAAGAAAAATAGAATATGAGAAGAAGAGCATGAGTGAATGATAGAGATAGAAAGAGAGAAAAAAGTGGGGTGGAGAGATAGAAACAAAGAGAGAGAGAGAGAGAGAGAGAAAGGAATAGAGATAAGCAGTGAGAAAGAATCAGAGAGCGAGAAAATGAGAAGGACGAAATAGTGAGAAAGAATAGCAAGAGATCGATATATATATATATATATATATATATATATATATATATATATATATATATTAAACAAAAACAGACCACTTTAAGGTTCCATGTAATAAATTATTTCGCCACGGCCCTTTTAAAAGGACTGCGGATCATCAGACTTTACTTCCAAACAAAAAATGAAAAGAAAATTTACACATTTTTGACGGGCCGTATTAAACAGATATTGACATATTTAAATTATTTGCTCTGGATTTACATTGAGCTCTCTGGATTTTATCCTCATTAGGTTTATCCATACGGATTACCTAGTTTTTCATAAACTATATATATATATATATATATATATATATATATATTAAGATTGAGGGGGAGAGGAGCGGAGGAAAAAGAGACAGCTGGTGAGCGCGCGCGAAAGAGAGAGCGCAAGTGAGAGACGAAAAGAGAGCAAGAGAGGGAACGAGAGAGGGAGAGGACAGATAGATAGAGAGGGAGAGGAAGAGAGAAGGAGAAAAAGAAAAAGAGAGAGAGAGCGTGACAGTGAAGTAGATGATTTATCTTGAGATAGAAAAAAAGATAGAGAAACTGAGAAAAGGAGAGAGAAGGAGAGATGTAGAGCTAAAGGAAAGAGAATGAAGGGGATAGATGGGGAAACAGTAGAGCGAGAGGGATAGACAGAGGGAGAGAGAGAGAGAGACGAGGATAAATAAAAGATTGAGATGTTGCTGCCTATTCAAACATAATAAATAATTCTGTTTATTCCAAAACAAAGAACAAAATGAGTCAAGGGATGTTCGTGTTTCACTCGATGGGGTGACGGTGTGGGGGTGTTGTCGGAAGGGTGATTGTCAGGAGTGGGTGCATGTACATGATGATTCAGTCTTTATTTCTTTGATCAGAAATGATCCCACCACCGCAACATTACCCACGCCCAACTCTAGTTGTCCTGTGAGTCACTCACCTGAGGCCATGTGACAAAACACCTGACCCCACAAAGAAACCTTCAAGTGACCACAATCATCTGGAATTGTTAATCAGACACACTACAACATAATAATAATAATAATAATAATAATAATAATAAGTATGGTTTGAAAAGAATACCTGCGTAATATGCTTTATGGTATATCAATACTTATATGGGTCATATAGTCTGAAGCGTTATTTTTTTAAACAAAGGTTATTATTTGCAAACGTTGTCATTTTAAACATCAAAATTACTTAATATATATTAAGTTTGGCAGCCTAATCTAAATGTTGCCCTTTTTGTTGTGGCGGTGATGACTTATCTGGTATATATGCACATTTAGTAAATCTAGCAGAGTCAATCACAAAGACACAAGTACCCAATGAGGATATAAATTACCACAATAGTTATGAGACAATCTTGTTGACTACTTTTGCTGTTAATTTTAAACCTAAACCTGAAATGATGAATAGTGATTTTCCAAAACGTTGCTTAGATGCAGCATAAGGCCGAAAGTAGGGTCACCCAGTGAGGATCAAACTCACTACTCAGTCGTAATTGTTCTAGCGAGACAAGCTTGCTAAACATTACACAGACTTGAGGTGTCCTTGATGACTAATATATATGTTACTCAATGTTGTCTTTTGTAAAAATTATTTATTTCTGATTTTTTTTTCTTTTTTAATATCGTATCCTTTTCAGATGGGGGGAGTCATAGCTCTCCACATATTCCTACACTATTTACATTATTCGGACTATCGTCCTCATCTTTGTCGCCATATTTATCACAACGTTTCGGCCCTTCAGTATCTGTCTTTATTTCTGAGATGTTGCATTATGTACACTATTTACATTATTCGGACTATCGTCCTCATCTTTGTCGCCATATTTATTACAATGTTTCGGCCTTCTTCAGGTGGTTGGAATGTCGAACTGAACCCTTTATTTCGCTCACTGGGGTAGACTGTTCTAGTTCCGCGTGCCATTTCTAATAACAGGAGATAACTAATAACTGACATCCATTAAAATTGTAAAAAAACTCTTCTTAGGATGCAGGGGATCATGGCTTTTTATTATCTGTGAATTGCTAAATTAAAATTACTATAAAATAGAATAAATATAACAATATACTGTAATAATAATAATAATAATAATATGATTAATATAATGTAATATAATGTAATAATATGATGATAAATGTGACGGATACTGGATTCGTTCTTATTGGATACTAAAGGTTAACAATAATGATTAATAATAATTTCGATCTGGAAAAAAAGTTAACAGAAGATTCGTTATGACTGTAGATCTTAATGACGAACAATAGATAAAGCAATTAGAACAATATAATGGAATAAAAGTTATATATATATATATATATATATATATATATATATATATATATATATATATATATATATATAATATTTGGTAGGTCAGCTGCTAAGTAAGTTGGTTCTCCGTGTCGCGCGATACAATTTTTCTCTCCAGAATCTATCTTACATATCTATAAATCTGCCTTTCGTCCATACTTAGAATCTTACTGCCACATATGGTCCGGTACCCCTGCTATTTACCTTGAGATCCTTGATAAAATCCAAAGTAGAATCGGCAATATTATTGGTCCTGATCTGGTGGCTCAGCGTCAGTCACATTCACACTGCTTCTACTTCGGTTTTTAGAATTTCAGGCCCATCGGTAGTTCTGTGCATTGCCGGTTGTTCTCGGTTCCTTGTTGGAACAGTTCTCCAATATATTCGTTCCAGTGATGAAGAATTTTCCCCTTTTCTAATATGAGCTTTCCATTACGTATGGATAAAAATATTGTCTAATATGAGTAATACCAGTGAAACCGAGGCTCCAGGGGCTCGGCTATTTTTTAACCTGGTCCAGGTGCACGCGCTCGGTTCCCCCGGATTAATCTGACCTTGTGTCATATCCTGTCAGCGTGGGGCGACAAGTGAATACAATCTGCCTTCGGGCGGACAAACTACATTTTGTCTATCTCAGTTATGGTCTTTGTTGAACTGAAAATATCACTGTCAGGTGCCGTGGTTCTGGTGGACAGCTTTCACCAGCAGTACCTCCCTCATTGCACTACAGAGGGGAGATTTGGTAGTAATACCAATTCTAGTATAAGTGACGGTTGGGGGTGGGAGCAGGACTATTTTGGGACCTGGCTTGGGTGCACATGCTCAAGCTCCCTACATTAATCTCACCTGCTGTCATGGGGTGGCAAGTAAATACTAAATATAAAAATAATAGTACAAACCATAAGAAAAACAGAAAAAGAAAAAAAAAACAGTTGGTACAGCCCCACCCCTTTCAACCAAATTCCTAGCTTTAATCAAAAAATATTTTCATAATAATGATACTAAACTTAGCAAGATTTTTAATAAAAAAAAACACCTTAAAATTAAGTTATAGCTGTAGTGATCAAAGTGGAGTATCTGCTCACCTTCTTTTCAGCCTTCTGGCAATTCAGAGTTTTGTCATGAAGGAAGCTTAGTCTCAGTAATTTTAAACCTACAGCAGCACCTTCACTGTACTAAACAGGGAGAATTACCTGACACTAATCAAGGGAACTGGGTTATTTTAATCCAGGGTTCATATGTACACAGCCAGCTAACCAATGTTAAAATGACCATACACAACATGCTAGCTCTGTGATGGGGTAAGATAGATTAACATGATTAAAATCCACATACTCCTGTTTTCAGCCTGGGATCAAAGTGTAATATCCGTTCTTAGGTGGATAAGTTACATTTTATCTCACAAATGTGTCTCTGTCTTCGGACAGAGCACCAGTCAGTTGTGTCTTTGTCTTTGGGCAGAGTTGAACTGAAAATATTATTGCCAGGTGCCTAGTTGTGGGGAACAGCTTTCAGTGGCAGTACCTTCCTCATTGCACTACAGAGGGAGGTTTAGTATTAATACCGATGCCAGCATAAGTGACGCTTGCTGGATGCTGAGCTATTTGGGGACCTGGCCGGGGTGAACGTGCTCGGACTCCCAGCATTAAACTAACCTGTTGGCGTTGGGCGGCAAGTAAATCCTTAATTGTGTTTCTCTCGACGGATGGGACACAACCAATAAATGAGGGACGCTTGGTCCCGAGGATTCCAACTCTTCAGCAGCACCTCCCTCATTTCACCAAAGAGGGGAGGTCGGTGAAATATCAATGTCAGCGCGATGTTTGTTGTGGGGACTGAGAAATTTTGGACGTTAGCTGAAGTGCACGCGCTTGGGCTCCTCACTTTAAACCGGTCTTGTGTATTAACCTAGGATGGTTACGAGTAAATACCAACTGTAGTACTTGTTTATCTTACTCACAACATGCATCCTGAACATGCAATAAGTTTCTCCCTCGTTGCATCAAAAGGAAGATTGTCAAAGTAATATAATATATATTTCTTTCACGCAAGCAACAGAATCCTTTTACTATATGTAACGTCCTACCAGAATCGTATGGAGTAGATAGTGATTTTCTAAGCGTAGCTTAGATGTCGCACAAGGCCGAAAGTAGGAGGCACCCAGTGAGGAGCGAACTCACTACTAAGTCATAATTATTCTAGCGAGACAAGTTTGATAACCATTACACCGCCTCGAGTTGCCCTAGACTGATAGATAGAAAGCAGTTTTAGTAAGACAGATACAGTATAGGGATTTTCCAAGCGTAGCTGAGATGTGGCACAAAGCCGAAAGTAGGAAGCACCCAGCGAAGAGCTAACTCACTACTAAGTCGTAATTGTTCTAGCGAGACTAGCTTGCTGACCATTACATCGCCCCGAGGTGCCCAAATCAAATGGGGTAGATAAGTATAGGATCAGAGTGTAACATCTGTGCATATTTTGAATTGTTATACGTACAAGCAACTGACCATTTTAAACAAATCTTAGGGCAGGCTGATCAGTAGCTGGATGGCTAATAGTTCAACACAAATACATGCAGGACAGAAACCCCATGGCGATGAAGTGATAGCGACAGGAATGCCACTGTCAGTCTTTAGCTTGAATTTCACGCATGTGTGGTGAAAGGTAGATGACTGTTGTGCAGCACAAAATCGGATATTGTTGTACTTGGTGTCCTTCTCTCATAACAATGCAACCCTGTTTAGGGACGGCACTACTTTTCTCTTATGAGGAAGAGTCAATAAAAGTCGTCCTAAAAATTGGATGTCCGAGCATGACCCTGTCATAAGGTGCCTATGGTTGGACATCCAAATTGCACGCTCGAAAATTTCAGAAAATCAAAACTTAATGAAAGAAAAATGTCCATAGCAACTTGGA